>JAPWLS010001651.1:0-56998 GCA_028551675.1 Tineola bisselliella
TATAGTTTCCAACTAACTATAGTTTCAGCTGTTTGGAATCATATTGATTCATTTCTATTGAAATGATCTCTGATACTTATTTAGTGACTTAAATGCAAGCGAAGTAAAAATTAAAAGGGTAAAAGCTAGTGAGTTATAATTTTACGAACTAATATATAATATAATAATATGGGAGGTTTAACTTATAAGTTCACACTCCGAGCGTCTGTAATACAGATATCCAATAATCCGAAATAAACATCTAAATGTTAAAGCTTTGGCCGGATTACGTCTATACATAATATCGGATGTATTGTGTATGTATGCTTGGCGACTTTTATTGGGATCCCCTATGTTTAGGTACGAAGGTCGATGGAACGGAAAGGTGGGGTCAACAATCAATGGTCCCTTACATTCAATATTACGAAAATAATACATTTAATTTATGACTTTTGTTTGAATTTTCGTCGCAATTGTTGAACGATTGCGCAGATGACTAATTCCAACTTACTTTAGTCAGTTCAGTCTCTTTTATTTACAACTTATATAAATGGAATTATTAGTAATATATTGTACAAAAATAAATAATGCTACTTGAGTACAAATACAATAATAATAAAACAATAAATACAACAAAAACAAAAGACGGCCTTCCTGACTACCCATTATAGTGATAATCAAGTTTAATGAATAAAAAAGATACATAATATAAACATATTAAAGAAGACGTCAGGAACAATGTCATTGCGCTTACATTATTAGTCCAGTGGGCTAATGCTGTTTAATACAAGATTATATAGGGTTTAGTTAGTGCTTTTAATTCTTTTATTTATTTTAAAATACCATCCCATACGGACGTATTTCCTTTTATGTTGCGTTTCTAGTAGGTACGATATATTTAATGCAATGAATCGATAGAATATGTTTTTCAATGCATAAATAAAAATAAAATCCATATATTTTTAGACTTTAATTAATTATACGATCCGACTTTAAAAGCTAATGCATTAAAATTCAACATGGAAGCTTTAATAATAGGGCTTAATGGAAATTTCTTGAAAAATATATATTTCATTGTGTTTGCGAATTGTAGTCGGTTAATAATAGATACCACGATACTTCATACACATGCCCGGACGTTCTGTTTTTTTCTTCTATGATGTATAACTATTTTGTTCTATATAAAAATGCATTGTAAATAATAACATGTGTCAATGATAGGATGATATTGACGACGTAGGTTAGTTTTTGTACAAATGGAATTTAAAAGATAATTGTCAGTTTCAATTTGAGAATATTTAGAATAAGGAATTTGGTTGATTTTAAAGGAAATTATTTAAAATTATTTTGCTTATAATTCAAGCTAAATTCGTCGCTTCGTCGAAACGAAGCCGAAGCGACCACACGTATCCTGATGATGCCATGTGAAGTGGCGAAACGCGTCGAGACAAGTTATTGAATGTTGGTGGAGGTTATTTTCCTTCATCGACCTAATGTAGCGGAAATTGTAAGCAAAATAATTTCCTTTAATATGGGTTTCCGCAAAGTAACGCCTGAAACAACTAATTATATTGGTTGATTTTGTTTGAAACAAAGGTAATAAATAAAAGGCTTGTCAGAGGACTGATAAGGGCAGTTGCTGCTGAATTGAGGTAGTGGTTTCTCAGTAGGCGAGGAGCCCAGGTGATTCATCAGCTCAGTATGAACTCGCTGCTTCGATAGGCGAAGCAGGCACAAGGATCCACGGGAACGGATCGTTCATCATTAGAGTCAGTAGACTGTACTTATTAAATAAAAGCTCTCGAAAATTCTATCCACATTATATTATTAAATCTTATAATCTAAGCACACACATTCGTTTCCATTCGCAACCAACATCGAAACCTTCATTCGTACGTGCCTCGCGTTCCTCTTTTCTTTCATTCCAAATTCAAATTTACAGTTTTATTTATAAAAATATATATACTATATACATCGCCGCCGCAACCTCTTTGCTGTCGACGACAAATATGATTAAAAATATACACCTACCTATAAACATATTAGCATTGAGATTGTTAATTATAATTGCCACGCACGTAATGTAATAAAACCTAGTAAAAATACTAGAATAAAAATAATAATCGATACATTTTCTGTTTAATTAATAGCGCGCCCTTCTCTCATATAAAGTATTGGATATTTTACGTGCAATAAAAATGTTTCCCATAAAAATATAATACAGAAATAATGAGGTCCTTCGTACACGATTTTATGAAGATATATTTTTCACTATTGTTATTGCTTTTTTCTTCTATATTGTTTTTTTGGATTAACAAAATGGTTTTTTTGTTTTTGATTACATTTTTAATTGCTTTTTTGCGAATAATTTATGACTGTTTTAGCAAGATATAAAAATACAATTTGTGTTTTTTTTTTTTAAATTATATCAGTATATTGTCAATTATAAAAATAAGTTTTGTATTCATGCCTTAGTGTTCTCTCTTAGACGTCAGCTTAGGCCGTGGATAGCTCAACATAGGTACATATCTCCAGAATATTATGAAACCAATTACACCATCAATATAGAATATAAAATAAATCTAATTATAATATTATTTATAACCTATTTCGATTTTAATATAATCCATGAAATGGGTAAGCTTTTGGTGGCATCTCATCTGATATAATTCCAAAGTTCACACCAACTTTGATTGATGTCAAACCTACTTTAATTACAAAGCTTTTGGGCTTCGCATAATTAGATATATATATATATATATATATATATATATATATATATATATATATATATATATATATATATATATATATATATATACACTTTTAGAAACATAGACGACTTATCTTGACTTGACAATAAGTTCAAACTACAGTTGAAAGCGTTCATAGCAAAATTTTGAATAAATAAATTCGATTATTACATGTTAAATAATATCTTACTGATAAAAAAGCTTGGACAAATTCTATGTCATTTTATGTTTACCCATAGGTATATAATAGGATGACAATGCCCCTATACAGCAGCTAGTCTTCTACATCATAGTAGATTTAGTATATATTATGACATTGGTATGTAAGTGGACAATGCTAGCATACAGCAGCTGAATCAAATTTTTATTTATATTTGTATTGACGAGTAAAAGCACTCTGGAGCCCAATTACTAAAAGTAAATAGATAAAAAATAAATTCGTTTTATTTCGATATAAAATCAATGCTTACCTCCATATAGTACTGCTATCAGTGTCCTTAATCTCCTTTGTTAAATGGGTTAATAAAGCGGCGTTCGCATTCGTGTACCATTCCACAGCCTCCGACAATGATGACTCTACGTTAATACTGGTTCTGGAAACAATTATCATTATTATCTAAAACGAAATTAAATAAATGAAAATTGTTTATTAGCATAGGCACTAAAGGCGTATGACAAGAAGAAGAAGACCACAAAACACTCGTTAATCATAAAATAATTAACAAAAAAATAAATCCTCGACTCAATCGTAATAAAACATGCCTCAAGTATTACAATAAAATTAAACGTAAGCCCGTATTAAGTTTTGCTAATAGAATGGTAATTTTACGTCACAAATTCATCCTTAATTAATGACTACGTAGAGGCATATATTGTGTACGTTTCAAAGTACATAATTAATGTTGATCTTCTTTATTGAACCATTGTTTACATTTTACGATATCGACTATAAATTGTCAATAAAATCTCTTACGACTAACATTTTAGGAGAAATAAAAACGACGTAATGAATATTGAATTCTGTCTTTTTTTAAGAATTAATTAATTTCTATATGAACCATTAGTGTAGTTGTCAAGCATACAATGTTATGGGTTATTAATGTCCTGACAAACACCATTAATGTGATCTTTGACGGGTGCGGCCCATGATTATACCATTACGTTTATTACTAGAGCAATGCCTTTATAATTGTTCCTATCTACTATCGTACTCGATTTGTATACATATACCTACTATATATATATACATATAAATATATATAGGTATAGGGTGATTTTTCGAAATGGGTCACTGAAGAGAGATCTATAGTGTGTACATACATGTCTTCAAAATTCCAGGTCTGAGTATTATATTTTTAGGTTTATGTTGTCCTAGTCCTGATTTCCACACTACAGAATATATAACCTACCAATTCAGAGTATATTTATGAGTTTACTAGCTTTTACCCGCGGCTTCTCTCGCATTTAAGTCATTAAATAAGTATCAGAAATCATTTCAATAAGATACAAACAGCTGTAACTATAGTCAGTTGGAAACTATTTTATTTTTTTTTTAAATAAAAAGTACCTCCAAAAATATGTGTACAAAGTTTCATGATGATCGGTTAAGTAGTTGTTGCGTGAAAACGTAACAAGCAAACTCACATTCACATTTATAATATTAGTAGGAATTAATGGTAGCTGTCTTTACTCATAGATTAAATTCTAGCTTAAAATCAAGGGGAGGCCACGTTAAAAAAAATCCATCGATTGGTGACGAACCAAAAAGAAATATATTTTCTTAAAAACTTTGAAAAATTAGTATTCATGTTAAACCTTCTAGTAAAATCTGAGAGCCTTCGGAACGGGAACCTTTCCAACTTTACACGTAAACTGAATTTAAATGTAAATTATTTATAAAGCGACAAAGGTTTAACAATCATTAGCTTCGAGTGTTAATTAACTCAATACGCATTAATGTAAATGAAAACAAAATGCTTTCTTTTCCTCAATTGAGAGTTTAGGTACGCTTCCGATGCACGCGACTTATGAACGTGACGCTTGACTTTCATCGATGAAGTTTGAATTTTATTATTTAATAACGAATATAGGTACTAAAAATTAATTTAAAATACACTAAACAATTCTATTATGCTCTCGTACATTAGTCCAGCGGACAAATGCGGTTTAGTCAGTTACGAGTGCTCTTTGTGATACGACGTGTTTAAATTAATTCGATTATTTTTATTAAAATTGTTTTGTTTATCTATTTATTATATTTAAAGGTATCTATCTGTCTTTTCTATAAGTTGTAACGCACGTTTTTATAAGACACTAGGCGCAGTTTTTTTAGTAGACACTGTTTTCTTTGTTGTAAATAAAACCAAATGTTTCAATAACTGAAATTAAAGAGTATTTTTATTAATATTTAACTATACTAACATTACACGATTGTGTATAACATTAAAAATTTCTTACCTGAAATTAAAGAAACGATATTTCAAGTAATTATTTAACAACTTTTCTCTTTTAATAATTTCTATGCATTAACGTGGCGTTGTGTCAAGACGTCCATAGACAATCGCGACACGACCAGAGACTATGGCGCTGCGAAGCATGGCAAATATGAAATGTCGTTTCTTTACATATATTTACTCAATCCAATAAATAGACAACTAAAATAAAATAAAAAAATATATTTGTTTTTCTTAATTTATTACAATGCAATTTTCGTTGAGAAATTAATATGTATAAAAGAAACTTGTATAAATGAGGTATTTTAAAATTACTGATTATATTCGTGGCGTGTCGCTGTCGCTAACCTCGGAACACAACTTCCAAGGTAACATGTACAACTGCAATCTAATAATGTTAAGAACATTTCCAGTAATTTATCTTTGTCACGGTCTCTACAACGATTATAAATTGTATTTAAAACTCTTATTTTCTCGGGGATTTCCCCAAGAGTTATCATCCCTAATGTAATAATATTATAATCTTTTAAAACTGTCAAATGTTATTATTTAGTGTAATTATTATTTTTTCATTAATTAAACTACGTATCCTACCTATATACTATGTACTGTACAGAGTGTAAGAGTGACACGCCCCATTTAATTTTTAACCAATTAATGATATAAATTTAATAGTAAAGTGACCCATTATTGGTCAGACAAGAGCTTGTAAGAAAGTGAAAACAATTCCTAAGGTGACACAGCTAACCTTATGTCGATTGTACTTATATGTTTTAATGCTTCCATGAAATTTGGAACTACCGTTTTAACCTCTTCACGCTAACGCTAACTTAAAAAAAACCTTCCCTGAAGAGCAGAGGCAGCTCGTCTTAAAGAGCGCTGGTGCAGTGCACTCCCACGAAAATTACAGAACTTATATTACAGCGGCGTAGATATAGGTAATATAATATACTATTGTATAGGCATAGTAGAATAGAATGAATGTAATGTAAGGATAGTATGTATTATGAAGAAATATAGATTTCGTGGGAGTGCACTGCACCAGCGCTCTTTAGGACGAGCCGCCTCTGCTGAAGAGGTTAAGTTTATGTCAAATATGCGTGTATTCCTTCAAAACATCTCTCGCTTATGTTAATTGTTATAATAAATAGAGAAACAATTAATGTTGTGGTCTCACTGAAATCGCCATGACAACGCCTCCGCGCCCTTAAATCTGAATAATACTGAAGGACTCTTCTGAATGTAAATTTTACAGCTCTCCATGTTACACGATTTCACTCCCGCTCGGTATAATAAACAATTTTGTATATTACTTTAAATGCGTAACGTTTTCTTGTTAATTTTTTATCGCTTTTAAACCTATAGTGAAGAATATCTTTACATTTCAAATTAAGAACATTTTTGAGCAATTTATATAGGTATTATTTTTTCCACGACGGGTTTAGCTCAGTTCTATGAATAAATTTAACTTTTATATAATATATATATTTTAAATTTATTTGTATAACATTCAAGTTAACGTAATATATGTGTAAATGTTATTGAGAGAATCGGGACTTGAAACAATAATTTAACATTAAACAATTGAATGCATAATGGGATTTATGAAAAAAAACATAAAGATGAGATGAGAGATATGTTATATTAACAATATTTTTTTTTATTACACTAATTTACAAATAGTGAACGTTAGTATCCACTTTCAGATTTTGTAATAGAACTGAAGTAAGTGATATTATGTTTCCGTGGTAACTAACATACCAGTCATGGACCAGGTATTTCTGTACAAGTAGAGCAGCTATTCTCAAAGTGTGCTCAAGGAGACCTATGCGAAAATACCTACTAAAGGGATACTATAAGGTTGCAGATGACAATAAAATCTAACTAAATATTACATCACAATATGATTATTAATAAAGACACAAGGGTTAGGTCGGCAAAAGGTTTGAGAACCGCTGAAGTAGAGATACTAAATACAATAGCTTATGTCTTACCGTAGTTCATTTAATTCGATTTCAAATTTGCTTCTGTCAATGGGCTTCGATTTATTTCTGAACGCCAGCATTGGGAGTTCTCCCATCTGGTATAAGGCACTGTCGGTCCTCTCAAAGCGCTGTGTTAAATTTGATCTGTTGACAAAGCGTATGTCTTTAAAGATATATTATAATGTATATAGAAAGAGCGTCATAAGTTACGATTATAGAATTATTTATGGATGTTTTAATTTAAAAAAGATGATAATAATAATTTAGTTATCTAATTGATTTTGAAATGAAATGAAAATCGTTTATTAGCATAGGCACTAAAGGCGTGCGCTTGCTCATAGTTAGACTACAATGACTTCGGAAAGGCGTATGACGAGAAGAAGATCAGAAGAAACTCGTTAATCATAGCTTGTACATGAAAAAAATACCAAAAAAAAAAACGGAATTATAATTCAGAAAAAAAGTAAGTAAAAATTCCGTAAATAAAGTTTTAATTCTAATAATGTTTACATTAATTAATTTAAATTGCTTTATTTAAAATTAATTATGTACATGATTAAAATTAATCAAACAATCGTGGATAATGAATCGAATCTATAAATTTACTATTAGTTTTAATAACAAACACTAACACAGCGAAATATCTTTGTTTTCTTTATCCTAAAGTTTGTGTTTTTGTTTGCGAAAGGTTGTTGACATCTGAACAATAGAAATAACGATTGACTGATATTGCATTATCGACTTTTTGTGTAATAGCGAGAGAGAAGGTAACTATATATCTCATATATGTTGAGTATTGCGCTATTTTTACGATTATTATCTCAAACTTTCCTCGTTTTTATGTATAATATAATAAATATGATGTCTGTGTTGTCCTATCTGTCATGTCTCTGAGAAAATAGCAATTTTACAGGAGAGCCATTTAAAAGTTATTGTGCATAGTTTGTTTGTGTAGATTCTTCGTTGTTGCATTGAGTATCTCATAAACCATTTGGAAAATGTTTGTTTTTATAATATGAAGAAATATTAGTTATAACTATATTAATAATCCCAGTGATATATTTTATTTAACTACTAACTTCAGTCTATCAATCTTCTTAAATATTTACCAAGCGAATTTCCCGTTAGATTCATATCACAAAAGAATATATAATACTCCATCTAATTCTTTATTTAAACTAACGTGTGTATTTTAAAAGCTTTCAATAAAGGATAATTTTAAAATAAAAATCGAGTAATTTGGTTAAGTGTAAACAAACGTACGAGTGTAGTGTTTACATCTCGAATGCACTTTACATAAACAGATATTTACAGTTGGTGCAAATTGAATTTGCAAATAAGAGAAATAAAGTTTCTATTCATATATGTGTTCTATTTATCAGACGTGCTTTTAGTTTTATAAGGATTTGTTTTTATATTTATAAGACGTGAATGGTGTTGTGTGTTAATTAATTTTTTTTAAAATTAATTAAGCTTGATTACTTTACTAAGTAGCTGATAAAAAATCAAAGTTAACAAATGTTTTTGATATAAAAGTAATCTCGTAGAATAAGATTTTTGTTTCTTATAGAATGTACGGATAGGTTAATATCGACCGTAATTTAAGGAGATTTGAATTTCAATCGTTTGTATTTGCGAGTCTTTACACATGTTTCACAATCACAAATAATAAATATATTTACATTATGGAATATTGTAATAGAAAAAACTTATTTATCCGAGTCCATCGTAATCACGACTGACATATGCGTACAATAAAATTGTGTGACCAGACCTTAATTGAATTCAAGTATAACGATAATATGTAACTCGCACGTGGAATAATAAGGCTAATAAAACGTTTTCAGGTTTTATTACGAATCGTAAAATTTATATGGACGCAGCTGATGGAGTTCTTTAAATTAGAATTTTCATGATAACAGTAAATGTGTTACACACTTTGTTCGCGCCAAATTCGATTTAATGCATTTATGAGATCCTCTCCCGTTCCCCGCTCTCCTTTCTTCGCCTCCGCATAAGTGCAGCTGATTTCGGTGTTTAAAAATACAGTTCGTTTGTTCTCCAACACACGTATTCTATTCTCTTACAGCATCCGTAGATTCCTATTGGAATACTTGGACGTGTTAAAGTACAATTATACTTAGTAATACAATAATTAAATATGCAGTAACTATAATAGCGTCTTGTTCACTTCGATAATAGTCAATAGATATAATAATGTACTAGATGTCAATTGTTTTCACAAATTTTATGCGGATACCTACTATCGTGTTTTTCTCTCTTCCTATCTCGCTTTAACTAAGTAGAAGAATGAATGGAATAGTAAATAGCATAGGTATTTAAAAAAAGAATACGAAAATGTTTTTTAAATTTTATTAATTTATAAGTTTCTATGCATCTCTCTCGCCTTGACTATTTACAGTGAACTCAATAATAAATTGCATAAAATTTTAAAAAAATGTTTAACAAAATATTTTAAAAATGTGTATTACATTTATTTTATCGTAAGACATATTATTTATTATATCAAATTAATATTAATTTAATTAATATATTATTTATTCTATAATTTACCTTAATGTGCTTCCATTAGTAAAAATAAAGAAAGCTACTTCCGATCGCTCTTGCTGGAGCCTCGTCACCAACTTCCCAAGCTCAGTCGCTCTGCTTACCTGTTTAACAAAAATAGTATAAGACATAATGATTGACAGGTTTTAGTTTCGAGAGGGTGGGGGGTTTAAGAAAATAAAATGACTACTACATAATGCGATTGGATAATCGGCGGTGGCGGGGTGATAAGGAATCCAAACCACATTATTTTACTGTAGGAATTTAGTGTAAGATTTTTAATATACAAATATAAATGAAATAAATTTATTAATTCAATAATTATCAATTTGATTTAGCTGCTGTATACTGGCTTTGTCCACTTACATACTAATGTCATAATAATGAATGAGATATGCCTCACGCTTGTCTTTATTTTAATTTTAAGATTTTTAATATCTTAACATTTCGGGGGGAGTTTAAACCCCCAAAAAAACCCCTCTGACTACGCCCATGGATATTTTTTAATTTGCTAGAGTACGATCCATTGCTAGTAAAACGTCTGTAGGTAGTTCTCACTATTAAAGTTAGCAACAAACTTCTTACTTTATAGCCGACCACTTCCACGCTACTCTCCTAACGCAACTAGACAATTTTATGACTAAAACTTCAAGGTCTATAATAATAATAAATTTAGGCCAATATTACTTTACGGTTTTGTCCTTAATAATATTCCGTCCCTAGTACCTGGTTATGTGGAACGGCCTTCGTGGAAAGTGGCTTTAACGCTTTCAAATGCAACAATGAATTTCCGAACAACGTGACAGATATCTCACATCTATTACGGTGATAGCCTTTCTATCACGTGAGACTGTCTTGCATATATAAAACTTTTATCCCCTTCTCACGTGTTTCGCTTGTTTTTTAGTATAATATTCAAAGGATTTTTTTTCGTAAATCTCAGAAGATTTTCCCTCGCAATGGTTATTGTTACGTGATTGATGTAGTTAATTGATTATTTATAAATACATCAATTATCAATCAATTGATGCAATGGATACGCCTGTATGTGACGTATAAAGTACACTGACAAATTAATGCGTGATTTTATAAAAATAAATAAAACAAAAAAGTGAATCTATGTTCAAGCGCGATTCTAGAATATTAATGCTCCACTAAAACCCCATTTCAAGTAGCTCATGTTCGGTGTTAAGAAAATATAAAACGCAAGCAATAAGTGATTTTTATTATTATTTATTTATTTAGTTTAAAATAACATACCTGAATGAGGCTTTTTGTAAAACAAATGAGGTCAATTTCTCATAACGAATTGTCTAATGAAGTGTTCATGTTTCGACGTCAATTGACGGCATGTGTCAAGACTACATGACATTTTATAAATTAGTTTTTTTACACTGACCTCTTGACGAGTGGAAAGTTTAACAATATTAATTGCATGAAGGTCGATGTTCGAGAATAAGAGTGGGTAGGTGGATATAATAACGATGATATATATATAGTCATATACAGTTTAAGCTCTATATAGCGACGCATAAGGGACTACGCTTTTGGTGGTATGTTGTTTCAGATGAACTGGGGGGCTACTCATGCGCACTTTGGACGAATATACGGACGTTTTCTACTTACGTAATCATTCACGAAATTACTGATTTAACAGTGACGTCACGACGGATAGGCCACGCTTATTTTACGGATATTTGACAGGATTTTTTATGGGCTTATATGTCAAAATTCACGTAAGCTACAGAGGTAACGGCTGTATCATGAAACTTCGGATATGCCTGAGTAGCCCCCCTGATGTGAAATAATAATGCGGATTAAAATAGGTTAAAAATATATAAATCACAAATCTAATTGATAAAGAAGATCAACAAAAGAAGACATGACATATCAAATGTTAAAAACCTAAAAATCTTTTTAATTTATAAAGACAACCACCACAGTGTTATTGAGAGTTGTAGTTAAATCAACAGAAGAAAAATCGATTTTATATTACTATTATAATACAAATGTATATTTACTAATAAAACGAAAAAAACGTATAAAATTGCAGTACCTACTAATTCCTGAAATTTAGAAAGTACTATTTATTGCTTAATAATGACATATTGTTTTCATTATTTAGTTTACCCCAATAATAATAAGATTGAGCTTATGGATTTCGACGTTTTAAGGAGATTGTCGTTAAAACAAATGTAAAAATAGTTCCAACTGAAAATTGAATCCCAGATCTACCGCATAACGAACTACGGTACTTTTTCAGTATCAAAGGTCGACTTGTATATGAGCGAAATAAAAAAAACATTAACATAAATTATGGGCTATCAAAAAAAATTACTCATAAAAATTTGATATTTTAAAGATAACAAAACAACACATTGGTATTATAATATAATATAATATGATATAATATAATATAATATAATATAATATAATATAATATAATATAATATAATATAATATAATATAATATAATATAATATAATATAATATAATATAATATAATATAATATAATATAATATAATATAATATGATATAATATAATATAATGGTAGAGTTATGTATAGGTAGATGTTTATTTGTCAAAGCACAATTTTGTAAGCTTGTAAAGTTACGCAGTTAAGAACAGCCATATTGTGAATTTATAATTAGCATTCTTCAAACTTTAATGTTTGTTTAATAATTTTATTGTAAATTATTTTATCAGACAAGTTTTTGATGTGAAAAATAATACCAATAATAATTAATTAATAAGCAGCTAACATTACAGTGCTAATTAGTGTTTCTGCTGTCTGGAGTAAGAATAAAACCGATACTAGATAATAAGATGTTACTACCCTACAATTGGTTATTTGCTCAACACAACACAACAATTGAGTACAGTTCTATTGAAATGATATCTGATACTTAAATGCGAGCGAAGCCGCGGGTAAAAGCTAGTAGTTATATATAAAACATGCATCCAAACATACACACATGCATACGTCAAAGTTAGGTTAGGATTAAGGCTTTTAGAGTTTTAATTTAAATATTGTTAAGCACTCTATGAGCAGCACAGCCGAAAATCTTCAAATGGATACAGATTTATTTTGTACTGGAAGAAACAATCATTAGAAAGGGATAACTATATTTTATACGTGTCGCTTGCGTTTATTTGTCAAAGTTAAGGCAAGTGTAAAAGGAATGCAGATTTACCGTTCAAGACACCACGATCGTTTCTCTTTCTTATATCGCCGTGAAGTAACCTAGTAGTTAGGAGCGTAGCGTACGTATTATATTCTATAAGTGTATAATTACCTGTTCTTCTACATCAGAAACCTCTCTCCCATTCGTAATACTATTTCTTAATGATAACGTCGTTTGGACAATAAGCGCTAGTATGGGTATGAAAGGTAGAAGCAATAGTCTCCATAGTTGACAACGGCGACTTTTGGACCATGTCTTTATCTTCTGACCGCAACCGTCTTTCACTATCTTCTGCTGGATCTCTTTGGATGGCTCTGTTGGTATGAAAAACAACAATATTTAGCACTTTTGTTTCAAATCATCTTATTTTGTTTTTTATTAAGTCAACCGCCAGTCTTCAGCGACTATAGTGATACATTAACGATTATCTATGGAATTTAATAGTATGTTCACATTGAGCGGGTAAGATTTTACGCATACAGGCAGTCCTCGTTTTACGGCTTTTCGTTTTACGTCGTTTCGTTTTGCGTCACTATTCTCTGGTACCTAGCATGACGTAAAAACGAAAACTGCCTGTAGTACCTTAAATATTGCATTTTTATTGTAGATATATTTTAATATTTTTACATTTACCTTTACGTACATGCCCAAAGTATAATGAACATAATAGTACATTTAATTGGTACTTTAAGTAAGTACGGAACGAGAAAATTCATATTCTAAATACTCGACGTTTCTTGTTCGCAGATACTATTTTATTTCCATGAAGGTTGGATTTAAAAATAGTTTACTATAATCCATTGTGTAGTGTAGAAGAAGAATATAAACTGACATACTTAATTGCTTAGTGACTCGTGACAATGAAAAACACTTTATTAAACTATAATAAAACTTTATAAACGTGAATACATGGCATCATCTGTGGTAGGCAGACTAATAGCGACTATTAGACGTTTAAGTGGTGATTAGTTGGGTAAGTAGCTGCTTATGACGAAGTTTGATATGTCAATCTCAAAGATATCATTAAGCCGGCATAGCGGGGACGTTCTGTTGCCTATAAGCGCTCTTATAAACACAAGTATATTAAATTGATTTTTAATCTATACTAATATTATAAAGAGGAAAGATTTGTATTTTTGTATGTTTGTAACGAATTGACTCAAAAACTACTAAACCGATTTCAAAAATTCTTTCACCATTGATCAATATAGGCTAAATAAGTTACAGGAAAAAATAAAGATCCTTACTAAAACTACAATGATGTAACACAAGGTTGCCAAAAATTGCCATAAAATATCTTTCATCGCTTTTTTTTTAAATTGTGAAATAATAAAAAAATTGTGCATCCGTGTATAGCCGGGACGGGCCGCTAGTACTAAATAGGTATACTACCTCAAAAGACAACGTTAAAAGACAAGCTAAAATACGCGAACATTTGTTTGGTCCTTTAAATTCTTTCCTTCATAAACATAGAATAACTATAAAACAATTGATCTTATTTTTTACTATTTTAAAAGAAATGCATTATATTCGAAATACTAAAATTTATATAAAATGATTTTCAGTTGTTTCAAAACCGCAATGTATAGCGTGTTTGTGTATTGTCAGCTTGACGTTGGTTTCTATGCCCACTTTTTATGTGTGAAATGGTGTATGTTCCTTAGATTTATTTTGCATTGCTGTAATTGTTTGAGTTTTCTATTATTCATGTTATATAGCGTGTCATGCGTTCCATTGTTGCTTTTGTATTTACGAATAACATTATGAAACCAATAAATGCACGCAATGTACTCGTATATTCTAATTTTACCTTCATTGTTTTATTTGTCTTTGTTCTAACGTTTAGAGATTTTTTTATTGGGTCCACAAATAGGGCTCTACAACTAGACTTGGAATTAATATCACACTAAGAATTATAATAATCTAATTGTAGGCCCTATGCACAGTGAACACAGCATGCACTAACATTACAATGAGCAAGGTTACATTACATTTTAGATATATTTTAAAAACTCATTAAAACAAATCAAAATAAATAATATAGTTATTTAAATGTCAAAATTAAATTATAGAATTGCAATTTAATTTAAATTTTGTGATTTTTAATTAAGGCAAGAGAACAATTAAATATGTCAAAAAAAAGAGATAACGTACTCCTCAAAAAATAAAAGTAGTTATTTTACGTAGGTATATACAGATATAGTTTGACTTTAGATAGTTGGGCTTGAGAGTCCATCAGATGGAAACAAGGAGGTCTGTTACACATTATATTAGATGTTAATCTTAATGGTATTGCGGAAAATTCAGCGCAAAATGGACGCTATTTGTACTATTCGAGTAAACACTACTATTGGTACATAGTTATAACTTCATTTTATATTTAAAACTAGCTGTTGCCCGCGACTACGTCTGCGTACTAATGAATATATAAAGTACTATGAAGTTTAAAGATGTTTCATATTTCAGTCAACAGACAATGCCTATCACACTTCTGTAATAAAGTGGCATCTAACCACAATAATGATACGTAACCTCAAAAATACTGCATATATATAAAATTGACAGACGGAAATAAAAATAAATATAGAAAAATTCCAAACAGCTGAAACTATAGTCAATTGGAAACTGTAGTAAAAAATAATATATTCTTAATAAAAAGTATCCTATGTTACTTGTAGTATCTCCAAAAATACGTGTACAAAGTTTCATGATGATCGGTTAGGTAGTTGTTGCGTGAAAACGTAACAAACAAACTCACATTCACATTTATATTAGTAAGGGATAATGATGTTGTTTTTTATGTTAGCTTGAAATTATGCCGGTCTATGTTAAGCTAGAATACGATCCTCGAGTGGAGACTGAGCGAACTATTATCAGAACACAAATGGTTACGTGCGTCGCCTCCACTTCTAAGATGATTCTAAAACGTGACTAAGTCACTTCACTAAGTCTATCGTATACAAGTAAATTAGAATCAATAAAATTGCTATGATATGCTAGATAAATATATATTTTGCTTAAATTACTTTTGTAGGCGTTTCCGCTATAAACGTCATATCGTGACCACGGCTTTTGAAACATAGCTGAATGTTATTACGTCCACGTGCTAATGCGGTTTAGTTTAATTTTCGAATTGGTGCATTACTAATATTTGGTTTAGTCAGCCACTGATGCTTTTCCTGGTATGACGTGTTTTTAAATTTAGAACAAATTTATATTGAGATATCTGCCTCATCTAAGTATGGCTTTTCTAATACGTATGACTCAATGGTAAATTATGATTTTTTCCCAATTTCATTATATTTTTATTTCTCTTCTGCTCAAATACATTTTGTCTATATTTGTGTTATAATACATATCATACTATTATTTTATTTAGAAAGTCTGACTATTACCAAAAATCTAGAAAGCTAGTTAGCACTAAATCCTCTTATACCCATGTACTGTCTACCCCTTTTGGACAAAATTCATTATAAGATATAGTTAGGTATATATATTTTCTAGTTGTATAGGTTACCTGTTTTCGAGAAGTAAATATTATCACAATTCCCTTTAGTTTTATTTATTTAGGGCCTGTATAAATTGCAATGTGTTGGTAGAATTAATTGGGAAATTTCTAATAGTGGTATTTAATTGGATATTTAATACAATTTGAACGTATCTACAAAAAAATCTATAACCACTGAGTTATATATTATAGAGATGCCGTAGTAAACAAAAAACTACACTGGCTGGAACAAAAACACGTACATTACTAAGAGCGCTAGTGACTGATTAAACTGCATTAGCTCGCTGGACTAAAGCAAGCGTAACAAAATTTTTACTAATATTTTTATTTTAAATCAGTGGGAATTAATATGGGATGATCAGTGTGACGTCATGTAATTTGATTCGAAATAAGATACAGTTTTGAGATACATCGATCCCATTGATTGATGCGTGTATGATAGATGATAGAAATCAAGATCTAGTAGTAGTTGACTCACACTACCTTTGATGTTAGCGTAACAGCTTCTTTGAGCGCTAACAGCTGTTTCTATATAAATATGTAAAGGCAGTACTCGTACAATCTAACTTGTGTTACTTGAAATTGGTGGTACAAAGGAAACAAAAGAGTGGGCAGTCTATCTGACCCTAGAGCAGCGGTTCTCAAACTTTTTTGGCGAAGGAAAAAGCCCTAATATAATTATAAAAAACTGATTTATATGTATTTATGAATAATCATATTGATAATGTAATATTTAGTTGGAATATTTAGATGTAACCTTATAATCTCCCTTTGGTAGGTATTTTTTGCAGTATTTTAGCCCTAGGGTTCCATGGAACACACTTTGAGAATGGCTGCCCTAGAGTATTAAGAGAAATACAAAGTATACAATTTTGTTTGGACGCCTAAATGACTTCCGCGAGTAGGTACGTTGATAAATCTATTATAGATATTGTAAACAACTTTGATATCCAATTGTTGGCGTAAACAAACAAAAAAGAGACGAATAAGCGGTGTAAAAAAGTTTTTTTGTTATGTAACAAATTAGGCCGTGTGATGATATAGGGGCGTGTTTACATGTAGGTACATTATGTTTTTTTATTTTGACCGCCTTTGTGACTGAGTGGTTTGTTATTTGATTTGTCACTTGATTACCTATCAAAACATATTTTATTATTATTATTTTAATACTTAAAATATACATGTACAAAATACATTGGTACCGTTCGATATTTTTGAGAATAGACGTCTAAAACTAACGTAAACTATAAAAGTATTTTTTCAGGGGTATTAAGGGTTTGTATTGTTTTTGTCCTGAAAATTTAGTGTTACGTCGTTGCATGTATGTGTATATGTATTTATTTATTTAGTAATAAATATTTATTACTATGTAGTATAATCAGGCTTGCAAAAAATTATATATATATTGAGTACTTATTATAAAAATTATATATGACTTCTCAGTTCTTTATATAAAATATTTATATGTATAAATAAATCTCTTACCCATATTATTAATAATTTTCACATACAATTATTCACATGACATAAACTTCTTTGTACTAACTTAATAAACTCGTATAAAACGGGATTTTGTAAATCGCGCATGGATTGGGACGGCCTATCCCGTGTAGGGTTAGCGAGCTACTGAGAGTCAAGCATCCCCCACGCTGAGGGTTGTACACCCCCCCAGGGTAAACCAACGCAATGGGAAAACGCCGCGTTTATACAGAAATTTCAGAATACTAAATAAATTGTTTTCTCTATGAAAATTTTCATTGTACATAACTTGTTATTGTAAGACTAAATTGTCGCTATCAATGGAAAAGCTAATAACTTTTGTTTATTTCATTCAATAGTACAATTATTTAGTTGCTGGTTTTTCTAATGTAATAAAAAAAAACTGCTGAAAATACGAGTTAATGCGTAGTTCAGAAAACACAGCCTCTTTCAGGCGCACGTTTCATTCATTGTTTATTTATTTATGTATTTGCTACGCCATTCCATTGACATACCAAATATACATCATTTATAAACAGATTACAATAAACATATGTCCTGTGTGATAATCCAGATAGCTATTTACAATAAAATTGGTTGTTTCAGGCGTTACTTTGCGGAAATCCATATTAAAGGAAATTATTTAAAATTATTTTGCTTATAATTCCCGCTACAACATTCAATAACTTGTCTCGACGCGTTTCGCCACTTCACGTATCCTGATGATGCCACGGGAAGTGGTGAAACGCGTCGAGACAAGTTATTGAATGTTGTAGCGGGAATTATAAGCAAAATAATTTTAAATAATTTCCTTTATTTACAATAAGTCCGATTTTCAACTATAATAGGAAAATAAAACATAGTAAATGTTATACCGAACAAGCTTGTAAGCAATTAATTTATTTTTAATTTAAAATATTTGGAATTTAATTTAGATAGTACAAAGAAGGAACGGTATAAATGCGCCTTAAATGCAAAGAATTATATACTGAACAGTGAACGACCACGCACACATCGCGGGAAACTTCTTAATACTATATGCCGCTGAAGATACTGTGACCTCGTTTAATAACAATGCGCCTTTATGTGTGTATGTACTTACTCATATTTAACCTTTTAGGAGTAAGTAGACGGGTTGAGAGTGGCTCTGAATAAACTTTTTAATGTTAAAATGCAACATTTCCGAACGTAATATTATATTAGTTTCGGGTAATTTCTGAACGCAATAATAAAGGTCAATTTATTATTTACTATAAATAATTGTTATTTGTGAATTGATGAGTTCTTATGATATATTTTTTAAATAAAAAATTTAAACAAAAACAAATAATATACCTAGCTGATGCAAAATATTTAATTTTTTTTTTGATAGACGTTTTAAAACTTTGACAACCGTCGTGATTAAAGCGCGACAATTTAAATTAATTAAATAATATTTTCCAATAATCTAAAACAACAATATAAATTTAGAAGTCTCTTTTTAAGTGACCACATTTTACTTAATCAAAATCAAATTTGATCTTTAAAATTAATACACACACGAAAACAACACAAAAATGATAAATGTTATTATTATTATTGTTATTTGTATTATTAATATTAACCAAAAAGATCCTCGGTAGCCTTTTACTGCTTTGTGTTACTCTGGAAGTGTTTTAGTACGGCACGAGTAAAAAAGGGTAAGAAAGTAATTTTGATTTCAAATTTCGGTTTATGATGGCTTACTTTTATAGCTTTAAAAGGTCTAAATTTGTAATAAGAAATAGCTTAATATTTTTTATGAACTTTCTAAGGATTACCCCAGTGAAAAACAGGCAATAGACATAATTATAATAGTACAAAATGAAGTTGAACGTAAAGATTTAGACATTGTTTGAAATCGTAACATTTTCAATTTTAGCGCATTATTGGATCGACAAAGGATTGTGATAAATTGAATTTCAGGTACTATACAGGTTATTGCCAATACAATGGGATTACTAATATGCGTACACGAATGTAGACTTTATTTGTTAGGGGATAGACACAGATTTTCTTTAATATATTTCACTGGAGTTACAACCACTCCTGTCATGAATAACAAGAGCATAAATGATTTATAACAAAAAGTTTTCTTACACATTATTTATTGTGTAGAAATATTCTAATACATAATGGAGAAATGAAATTCTAAAGCAGTGTTTCCCAACCTTGTTTGTGCCATCCCCCACCTTAGACTAAAATTCTTATGCTCCCCCTATGTGCCCAAACACTCAGTTGATATTTTGGTTTCGTCAAGCGAAATTATACCTAATAATTATTTAAGAATTTGCTTTTTTTGTTAAATTTGGCACCGAAATCTAGTATTGCATTTAAATGGCCCGAAGCGAAAGGGTTAAACTCGTGTCGAGTCCATTTTCGAATTGCCCCCCTTAACAATCAAATTGCCGCCTTGTCCCATGCCCCACTTTGGGAAACACTGTTCTAAAGTATATTGTAGTATGGAGCTGATATGACGTCATTCGAGAATATGTTTCAACTAATTACGAAACTAGACCGTTAGACGACTTCTAAATTTAAAATCTGAATCATTCAGAAGAATTTTCGATATTCTTTTGTTTTCGAGATATTCCAATTTTAAATATTCTTTTATTTTGTAAGTAAGAATATGTTTGAATACGCCTTAATAAAATAAATAGTAGATTTGATTTTTGTATTTCGAACGCTTAGTTCTAAAAAGAAATTTAATCGGAAGTAATCGGCAATTTGTTTTTCTTTATCTCAATGGAATACGACACGATAGTCTAGAAATGCATTGTTGAACAGTAAATGTCTAGATCCCAGTATTTATGTTAAGACCTGCGGTGTATTTAAACGCCCACCATGTGTACGTGATCTGTGTATTTTCACAATACAAATGCATTACTTAGGATTAAAATTTAATATATAATACAAAATAATAATAATAATACGTCCTTTGTAACCTTAAACTAACAGTAAAAAAACGTGAGCTGATATTTGACCAAAGTAATTTAAAAAATTAAATTGAAATAATTAATATCTTGATTTTTGTAAAAAATGTAAAAATTTGATTCATCATTATTTATGTGGGTAGGCGGATTTATTTAACATAATGTTTAGTAAAGAAACAGTTCGAATTGTACAATTAAAGTGCAATTAATGATCTTATCACTAAAAGTCATTAGTTCCAGACAGTGGCGGCCTTAGGGGGTGGCGAACGGGGCAATCGCCCGGGGCCTCGCTCTTGCAGGGGCCTCGTTTTTTAAAAGTTTCTTTTTTAAAACTGTCAATGTAAGTAAAATAAATACAGTGGTACCTCGACATACGAGTTTAATTCGTTCCGTCACCTTGCTCGTATCTCAAAGCACCGTATGCTGCTGCGAATGTAGATCGGGACGCATGTTGGGGTCGTGTGCGGTTCCTCGTATCTCAAAGCAAAATAGCTCGCTCGGCGGCTCGTATCTCAAAACACTCGTATATCGAGGTACCACTGTACTGATGATTTTATATTCAACGTTTCCGTGGAAGACGGACTTTATGTTAATAAAAATTAATTTTCCATTTTTTTTGTTAAAATATAGAAAAATAAATCGAGAGTCATTCCTCATAAAAAGTGATTGGTTTCTCAGGCTGCTTCGGCGAGATAAAAAGATGTTCGTTTTATGAGCTGTCAAATCATTCTTTGGGAGTGTCCTATTAAATTTTAAATGGTGACGTTTTTGAAAAACAACAACATTTCTTAACATAGATTTAATTTCAAAAAAATATATATAATTAATTACTTACTTATTTATTTTAATAATAATTTAATTATAGAACATTATTTAAACACACGGAAACATTAAAAAAAAATAACATTACATACATCCTGGTATAGTATAGTTATGTAAAATAAAGTTATTTCAATTTTTTTTCAGAGGGAACTGTTACTGCAAAAAAAAGCTGCCTTCGCTGTGTTAGCTTGAGGAGAAGGATGTACATTGAGCACCGTCCAAATTGACAAGACATACTTGTTATAACTGACTTGACCAAGATTTATTATGTATTATTAAATAATTTTTACCGTATAAAATGCAATAAAATGTATTGAAGTAATGATCAGTGGGCTTATCACGAATTTTAGTCTGGCTTTCGAACCGAGTTCGCTTCAAGCGATTTGTATGGAAATTTGAGCAGCGCCACCGCGTGCGGATTTGGAACTACAATATTTAGATACTTTTTGTTAATTTTCGAACGTCTCGATCTTTCGTTCATTTGATAGATTGCTGGTGCCCGTCAGTCGTTAGTAAAGATTGCTAACGGATCCGTTTTACTTGTGACAGCTCGATTCGAAAGCCAGACTAAATTCGTGATAAGCCCACAGGTGATTACAGATCAAAGTACAAGCGTTATTTCTAAATATGCGCCTAAGTAAACGTGACTTAGGTGACGTGACAAAGTGGTAGTACCACTCCAATATACCACACTAATAACCATTGTTAGTTTGCCTACCACTCTTTAAAATTCATGAGTCTTTAGTATTTATGTAGTATCTCTCTTAAATATATATCTCTAGATATACATATATGTATAATATACAAATATAATATGAATAAAATCAATATGTTACTAAGATATATTTTTTGTTGTATGCACAATAATAATTCAATTAATTAAAATGACATTTTGCGGTTTACTATCATGATTAATTTAAATACGTTGTTTCAAAAATTTCACAGAAATCGCAGTCGCGATTACACTGAAATGCTTTTGAAACGTTGCATAGTAAGCCGTAAAAATAATAAAAGTTTGTGTTAATAAAAATAATACTAGAAAATATTTAGTCTTAAAATAATCTTTTGTTTTTTTTTAAATGTAATATTATATTATTTATTGATATTATCACATTTCATACAAAACTAAAACTTAAATTTACAGGGTGAGGCACGGGAACTTCCCACATTTCAAATGACTGCTTAAAAGTAAACTATATGAGATATTAAATCAAATTGCCAGAAATGTGGGAGGTTCCCGTGCCCCACCCTGTAAATTAAACTTTCGTTTTATGTAAGACAAGCTTTTTTTCTAGGACCGATGCAAGCTGCATATGCTATTGCGTGAGGAATATAATTCTGCTCATAATTTCCTGTGAAGAGGTGAGCCCATGGACCTTGGGCGTACACGGCAACATCCTCACCACCATGAGTCTCACGGTTCATTGGGACTAACGATGGAAAAGTGAAGTTTACATTCGCTGTAAATAAATATATAAATACATATAAATGCTTACAAAACTTTCATATCACTGTTTTAAAAATAAATTCGATCTTTATTGTCATTTATTCTTAAAACTTAACATTTTAAGTATGCCAATATCCTATAATTAAAATTTAATTTAGATTGAAATGAAATGAAAATCGTTTATTAGCATAGGCACTAAAGGCGTGCACTTGCTCATCGTTAGACTTTACAATGGCTATGACGAGAAGAAGACCGCAAGGAACTGAATTTTAATACAGAGAAAAAAGTAAATAATCTATATAAAAAATTAAAATTATAATAATATCGACCATTTATAACATACAATACATACATACACGTAATTTTGCGGGTAGGCTTAATAAATAAATAAATAAATAATAAGAAGTCATAAAAGGATTTAACACGTTGACGGACAGTAGGAACAAGCGAAGTTCGAAAATTGACACTATATGTTTTTGTGATTTTTAGAATGTTAATATAGTTTTACTCTTTCTGCTTAAATAAACTTAATTTTGATTAATTTAGTACCTTTAATTAGGTTGCCTATAACCGTCATGGCGCCAGCGGACCTATCGAAAATCATACAAAAATTTATAAATTAAATTATGTATTTAAAAATATATACTGCCTAGTGTGGGACCATCGAAAATCATACTTTATAAATTAAATTATGTATTTAAAAATATATACAATATATATATAAAGAAATAAAATAAACAAGTGTATTAAATACTAACCAATGTCTTCGTCGAGATAATTATATCTGTGATCGTCTACATCAGGCCGGTAGCCGGGTCCATTTGCATAGCTCAAAATCATGTATGGCAGTTTGTCAGACGTGTACATCTGAATTAAACAAAAGAATTTATTTGTTACTTGATCCTACAATCATTATTACAACCATAAGAGGTTTTCAAAGGTTCGTTCGCGTAATAATGAAGATATAAAGTACTAAGACGTATAAATTTTAACATGAAACATAACTGTAATAGTTAGACATATGGTATTGCACACTTTTTTGTAGATATTGATGTCCTCTATAAAACTGTAGTACATCACTTTGCTCTATTGTCAATAATTTCCGCAGCGTACGCAATATAATGGTTTTTTTTTAACACTTTGGATTACATTATTTAAGTTTTCATACGGATTCCTAACGTTTTTGAAAATATTCTATAGCCTATGTTTATCAGTGATAATGTAGGATTCTAATGGTAAAATAATCCAGTGGTTTCGGAGCCTATTCAATACATACAAACAAACAATCAAATGTTTCCTCTTTATTGTATTAGTATAGATCAGGCATTCTCAAAGTGTGTTCCGTGGAACCCTAGGGCTAAAATACTGCAAAGGGATATTATAAGGTTACATCTAAATATTCCAACTAAATATTACGTAATATTACATTGCAATATGATTATTCATAAATACATATAAATCAGTTTTTTATTTTATATTAAGGCTTTTTCCTTCGCCAAAAAAGTTTGAGAACCGCTGGTATAGATAAATATAGACAAGTGACTCACTCTATTCGCGAACCCGAGTATATCGGAGCCTCGTCTGTTGTAACCACTGTAGCTCATTGTGTGACTGTGGTCGGAGGTGACAATCACCAGAGTTTCTTCCAAATTGAGCATGGAAGTGGCGGCGTCTACTGCTTTAGCTAATTCTGCAGTTTCATCTAAAGCCTTACGAGCCTTCGTTTCGTGATGGGCTGTGTCTATTCTTCCTCCTGAAATTAGGTGATTTTAATTTTGAGAAAGTAAAATTATAATAAAAACTAATAAAGCGACACAAAATTGGATTGATTTAAAAAAATAAATAAATCATTAAAATATTTAATATATATATTAATTAGATATTTATATTACATGTAATTTACATCTCTTTTATTTATTTTACTTTCCCTCTTAGTAAAAGGCATCACTGATCAGATTTCCCAAAGTGTAACTGTCAGAAAGTGCCTAAAGGTTCGTCTTTAGCAGCTTCAATTTTTGTGCAATAAACTATTTATTATTATTATTATTATCATAAAATGGCAATTTTTTACATTACAGTAATGCCCCGCTTTACGCGTGGGATACGTTCCGGAAAAAGTCGCGTTAACTAAAATTCCCGCGACTATAGAGAAGTTGATGACTACATTATGTTTATACGCACTCTTTCGCGTAATTTAACAATAAATTTGAATTTCGCGTTATAGTGAAACAGCGCATAACGGGGTATAACCGTACTACTTTTATGAAAGGTTATGGCACTCAGTTTAGTGTGACCTGAAAGTGTTAATTACCTTCAACGAACAAGAAGAATCCGTGTTCACCTTCAGATAAAATTTCAACAGCCTTTTTAGTCATATCACTCAAAGTTGGGTCTTCGTTTGGAGCCTCCAAATGATACGGCATATGGTCACCCGAAAATAAACCTAGAACACTATTCGTGTTTGTTATATCGATCATGTTAAGCTGGTCCTTATTGTAAATGTATTTAGGTTTGAACCCATAGGACTTTTTGTTGAACATCCATTCTTTTATAAGGTCCACTTCGTCGTTTCGTGATCCTGTAACTCCTTCGATGTCGTAGTAACTTTTCGGCAAGAATTTCTTTCTACCTCCTCCAAGGATAACCTAATGAAAACATAAGAAAGTACTATTTTTATTTTGACATTTATTTGTTTATAATGACATATTCATTAAATATTTAAAAAATCTAAGTAGGTAGATAATTTTATAATCAACAATATACGAGGTGATATGTGAGATGAATTGCCGATTATTATATAGGTCTAAGTACCTTGTGATGGTGTTGTAAATATTCTAGTATAATACGATATAGTCTATGTACGTTGTGTTTATTTATAAATTTTATCTCAATTAAGTATATTTATCTAATTCTTTTTGCATGAATAAATATCTTAAACCTTATTTAGTTAAACATTGTGAACGTCAAACATACTTAAAAGAACGGACTCTATTAATCATATTTTCGGCTTAGTAATAATAATAAAATGTTTATTTTGAAATCAATATCACAATTTGTTACCTTGACGCCAAAAACCAGTGTTGGATTGTCTTGGCGCTGCACATTCGTCTTACATTTCTGAATATAACTTAATTATAATATAATAAATATGTTTTTATAAATAACAAAATAATATATTGGTAATAAAAAAAATGTATTTTAATTTTATAATTACGGGTAGTTTTGAGAAACCGCTATCTGTTTTTATATTATTTTATTTATTTTTATATACTGGTTGTTTCAAAGATAAATAAAACCTCTCACGTTCAACTGGATCAGTATATGGCAAAAAATTCCATGCCGTATTTACTTACATCAATTTTACTCCCAACAAGACCCCTAACTAACTGGACGGCAATATCTTCACAGTGTCTATTTTTCGGTGGGATATCAGAGTCGCACTCCCAGCGTCTATCAGCCGAATGGGCATACGAAGACGCTGGTGTCGCGTGGGTCACACGAGTCGTTGTTACAATGCCTGAGAATGCGATGGGCTTTATTATTGCAACTTTTATGTATTAGGATATCGTATTACGTCGTCTAGTATTAAGCAAGAGTGGTGTGTAGAGCAGAGATTCCCAAACTTATTAACATTTAGTCTCGTCTGGAGTTTAAACCCTTACCGCCCTCCTCTAGGTCTCCAGCGCCCACAAGTCTAGAGTTAGGCTGCTTAGATTCCACTTATATCTGAAGCCTTTCTATATGAAGTATAGCGACTGTGCACATTGTAATGTATGATGTGTATACTATATAAATAAACACACGCAATTGTTTCTTGGCCTTAAAAAATTAAATTAGGAGATATAAGTTTTACTAGCGCCATCTGCCCGCTATTAGCAGAGTCATAACAACATTTTACTGCTCTAAACTTTATTATCTTAGTAATATTAGTTTTATATTATTTTCTTATGTTAACACTAGATTTATCAGACCAGTCAAAATGACTGGTCTTGCAAGATCAAATTAAAATTCCTACTGCGTGTAACATTTTCTTTAATTACTCTAATCTTCTTTAATTTATAACAGAAGAATTAGTTTTATGAATTTTATATTATTTTATATATATTTGTAACAAATATATACTTTTTTGGTTTTGGTAGAAATAGGTATATTTAAGCTGGTAAATTTAGTGTTAAATTACCTGTCCTTTTGCCAGCCGCTTGAGCCCAAGCCAGGATACTTTCAACGTCATTTCTTCCACCAAATTGTCCACTACAATTACCACGTTTGACGGCTGCGTTGACGCCAATTGTTCCACTGTTTGCTTTGACGCCAGCTAAGTAAGCTGTTCCACTGCAAGCTGAATCAGCTACATTGTTATCCACACAATATGTCTGAAATTGCATCAGTTAATAGGGTTTTAGAGCTAGTTGAATATAAACATAATTGCTTTTTTGTGTTCGAATCGCCTGAAATATCGCCTTAATACCAAAGTAGCTAATATGAACGCTAGTATTTTAGTGTATTTTCAAACATTTAAGAAAAATATAAAGTGTTTATAAGTAAAATTCAACAAAAAATAAGTTTTTAATAATATTTTTTTAATATTTATATCAATGCTGTTGTATATAATAGCCATTCTCAAAGTGGTGTTCCGCGGTAGGGCTAAAATACTGGAAAAAATACCTACAAATGGGAGAATATACATCTAAATATTCCAACTAAATATTACGTAATATTACATTGCAATATGATTATTCATAAATACATATAAATCAGTTTTTTATAATTATATTGTCACTTGCTCTATAATATACGCAAATTAATTTGTTTTTTGCCAAAACTGTCACTTGTTTTGTAGAAGATAAAAGAGATCACCTTAGCCAATCCAGTAACAGGGAACTCTTCAAAGCTTAGTTTTATTTCTTCGCCAAGGAATCCGTGTTGTTGACCAATATACGCTCTGGTCGCTGCCAAAGTCGTGACGCTCATTCCATCGCCAATGAAGAATATTACATTTTTAGCTATTTTTGTATTGAATTGTGTTTCCAATTTTTTGTGTAACGTAGTCTGTGCTTGGTAATTCCAATGTTCACTATTCTTTTCATCAAATGTTGTTTGGGGTATACTTTCTAAAAGCAAGTATATAGTTAAATACTAACTTAACTGTCAACGTTCCCTGTTTCGCCATCGCCATTTCCATAGTTTTAGTGTTATGTCATATTTGAAATCTATAGATCGTAATACGTATACCCAATTTGTTCGTAATGTTTTTTTTTATTGATAGCCCAGCACATGACCATACTCCGCCTGATGCAAAGCTAAACAGCGGTCCATGAGCATAGACAACTGCTACCACAGATGTCCGCGTGCAACAGTCGACTCTACTATGCCGGCTTGAGGAGACGAATGTGCTCTGTCCAAATTAACAGAGCAAACTCCTCTCGTTATCCCGGCTACTTCCAAGCTGATCCCGAAACGCGACTAGGTCACTTCACGGGTGTTCCGCTTGAAAGTGGTGGTACATCCCCAGGACGGCATACTGGGCTAATGCCATCATCAGTCTGCCTACCACTCTTTAAAAAGTTATAAAATAAACTGTTCTAAAAATTATCTGTTATAAAAGAAATTGTTCTCAAAATTATTACTTTATTAAACATAAAGATATCGTCAAAAAGTGGTTTTTTATTTTTCCTGAATAATTGAGTTTTTGTAATTATCATTTTATTCTCCGAGGACGGCGGTTTGTTTTCGTCAATCTCTCTTAAACGCCTGAATAATTTATATACAGTTAAACTGGAAATATTGCTATAGTAATTTGAAAAGGAGGGTAAACTGTGGGGTTATCACGAATTTAGTCTGGCTTTCGAATCGAGCTGTCACAAGTAAAACGGATCCGTTAGCAATCGTGATCATGAATTTTTACTAACGACTAACGAGCACCAGCAATCTATCAAATGAACGAAAGATCGAGACGTTCGAAAATTAACAAAAAGTATCTAAAATATTATAGTTCCAAATCCGCACGCGGTGGCGCTGCTCAAATTTCCATACAAATCGCTTGAAGCGAACTCGGTTCGAAAGCCAGACTAAAATTCGTGATAAGCCCACTGATCTTTTTAATTGTTACGTCACATTTAGGATTAAGTTACATAATATTAAAGCGTGGGAATTATTTTATTATAATTTATGCGTTGACCTAAAGAATTAAGAATCGATCACGCAGATGTGTTCATTGTTACCTGTATTCGTTTATTTCTTACAATTTTCTGTCGATAAAAAACAATTTTACCCACTTACATATTTAGTACGGAATATTGCCGACTTGTATTGTACATTTATTGATACGTTCATTTGTATGAACGATATGTTGTTTGAATATGGTTTTTTTGTTTTTTTGACATGAGGGTTTACGTGTGAATTAAAATTTTATAATTTCTTATTGAATACTCGACATTGGCAGAATTGTCTATAATAGATATCTGAAAAGAAGAAGAAGAACAACGATATGTTTTACGTGGTTTCTAATTTTAATATGAGTGATAGAAAAAAATTAGTATAATAAAAATAAATAAGTAATAACAAAATGCAGATTTATTTTTCAGCACAATTCGTTACATTTCATTGAGCAATTTTGGACTATTAAGTGTGTTTACGTTTATTTAAGACAGTAATAAACAATGACTTTTGTTTTAAATATTAATACATTGTCATTTTATTTATAAGTCATAATTGTCTAAATCATCTGTGAAGTGTGAAACAAAAATTATTTAAAATATATTTTTTATGAAGAGGAGGAATTTACTGTAATGGTTAGGCCACATATAACTGAATAACACTCGTAAAGAAGCAATATTAAATTTTGGATGTTCTTATTGTCTTTTGTTAAACGATCTCAGTTGTTTTATAAACACAATCATGCCAATATCGAGTATTTAGGTAACTACAGTAATACCCCGCTTTACGCGACCCCGTTATGCGCGGTTTCACTATAACGCGAAATTCAAATTTCGCGCTCAATTGCCCCGCATTACGTGAAAGAGTGCGTATAAACATAATGTAGTCATCAACTTCTCTAAAGTCGCGGGAATTTCAGTTTTTTCCGGAACGTATCCCTCGCGTAAAGCGGGGCATTACTGTACAACAATCCGTTGTGAAATTATCAAAATTAAAATGTTCTCGCCGATTTAAATAATTGTACTAATGTTAGAAGTTACTTTCTATTGAGTTTTAATACTATTAGTTAATTGTATATTAGGCTCGTTGTTTGTGGCTAAACGTACGTAAATTTAGTTGGCAGATGAAGTACAATGAACTTATGCGATTTGCGACTCATTATCGTCTAGCACAGCCATTCTCAAAGTGTGTTCCGCGGAACCCTAGGGCTAAAATACTGCAAAAAATACCTACCAAAGGGAGATTATAAGGTTACATCTAAATATTCCAACTAAATATTACATTGCAATATGATTATTCATAAATACATATAAATCAGTTTTTTATAATTATATTAAGGCTTTTTCCTTCGCCAAATAAGTTTGAGAACCGCTGGTCTAGCAGATAGTGGGCCGCAAACTATACGATTGTCTATATATCACTTTTTCAAATAAACGTAATCAAGTCTTCACAGTATTCAACAAGTAAACTCTTTAAGTAAATTGTTTTCCTATTATCAATTGTAGATCAAGGTCTGCGTTTTCGTTACATTTGGCAACACTTCAGTATTATTATGGTTTCCAATTACGCGAGGTTATGTTGTATAACATCTTTTGTTTGAACACCTTGGCCTTTAGATTTCTTCTTTTAAAACATTCGATGTATGGGGTTAGACTTTTTGACTTGACAGTTTTAAGTATGTACATTTTTTTTTTAAATAGGGACGCAATCCTTTCTTAAAAATATAATATTTATGCCCTTGACAACTGTAATACGCTATAGATATGTCATGTCAGTTATTAGGGGACTGTCAATAAAAAATTTTAAAAAGCTAAACTTTTATACAGCAATAGTTAATTTATGAAGAGTCAATTAACCCCTTAGGGGTCCTTATAGGGTCTTTGAATAAAGAAAATAATACTTACGTATATTATTATACATAGCTCTTGTTTGAACATCACATATAAAAATAACAATCAAATACGAATAAACTATCATTTTCACATACATTTAAACTAAGTGATTAATTATTGAATTAATTTCAAACGTGCATGTTTCACTGCAAATGCCACTTGCAATACTGATCAGGTTACAATGTAAGAGTATAAAAACTTTAAAATATTTTTTCAGTTGGAACAACGAGTGGCGTAAAGTCGCTCACTTATTATATTTTTGAGATTTTAGGAGTGACAATTTTGACTTTTATTAATTGAATTAAATATATAAACTAGCTAATAATGGGTTGGTGTTATTATTGTATTATTAATTATTTTTATTAAAACAATGTGGTTATTTATTTTTTGAGAATATTGAATTTGAAAATTGTTTACATAATTTAGATGTGTTGAATTTGTAAATGTGTAAAATAAATAGGTAATTCACGTCTCTGCTTAACCCAGTAGGGCTAAATGCGTAAAAGTATATAAATTATAATTAAATTTAAAAGCGTCTCCATGCAACTCGATGTTAGAGCGATTGAATCGTTCCATTATAATAATTTAATTCACAATGAAGTACTGTTTTGTGTCGCGATCCTTGGCTTTTTATCGTTTACAAATGCTTAACAAACGATTATAAAGAAACGTTTATGTGTCAAAGTAATTTGTTAGTATAGAAAGACTTCCGACTATCAACTTTTAACTTTGATGAGATAAGCATGCCACCTGGATGAATGTAAACCTCAATTATATTTCAAATGTACAGTTTCTTTAAATCGACAAATTCATATTGTTTTTTTTTAATAATAGATTTATTTATTGCTTAGTAAAACAGAAAAAAATACAAGTAAGCGAGTAAAGAGATGGCGGCCTTATCGCTAAGAAGCGATCTCTTCCAGGCAACCAACTTTTAGATGTGGAGCAATGCAGAAGAGAAATAGTGGGAGTTATAAATAGATACAAATATAGATAAACATGAACTACACACAATACATACCATGTTACATAGATAGATATATATTATATATAAATAACGACAATAATAATACTATATATAATACACAATAGATGATTTTGGGGGGAAAAACAAACAATAATAATTTTATGAAATAGTTTTTATTATTCCATTATCACATTCTTTAGCTTATATTTTTTTTAATAAAAATCAATTATTATATAATTTATTTGTAATAAAGTGTAGCAGCCATGATTTCTCGTTAATAACAATAATATTTTATTCTTAATAAATTCTACAGGAACAACATTAAATGCTATTAAATATTTCCTCTAAAACCTGTAAGAATATTTTTAAAACTAATTTGATCCTTAGGATCGTAGGAATAAAGGCTCTGCCTTCGATTTATATAATTATAATAAAAAAGATAATGTAACAAAATTCGAATTGTACTAGTTTAAAAGTTAGCCTGGATGGCAAGTCTTCTGGCAAAAATCCCAAAACAATAACTATTCGAGTTAAGTTTCCATAGCAATATCCTATTGCAGATATTTACTGGCAAAAATGTAGTGTTTCCGCCACTCGCTTATAGATGGCGCTGACTAAAATATAACTCACATCTCTTCATATATAACTTTTATTACTTATTAGACAGCGTCATTTGTGAGTTAGTAGCGAAATCATTACGCTAGCATTCATCATCCAGGTCCCAGAGACAGGATATTGCTATAAGAACCTAACCTGAAAAGTATTATATTATAATATTATTAATACTTAAGCCTAATTAAACTAAAAGATATCTTAAACATAACATCACAGTCAAAATTACACTAATAATACCAACTTCACTTCTTCTTGCAGAACTACGTCCAAACAAATCACCAAACCCAACGTGCTTACAGTTTTCATGCTTCTCATCTCCCAGACACATAGCATAAGCAATCATATGGGGTATGAGATTTTGTTCATAGTTTGCAGTAAACAGATGCTGCCAAGGGCCTGATGCGAAGACTGCTACATCTTCACCACCATGAGTCTCTGAGTCCAATGGGACAATACCCGGGTATGCGTAATTCACATCGCCTAAAACAAGTTCAATTATTTTTATTAATTTCCTGTCACTACTATAATAATGTGTAACACTACAACAATTTTTAAAAATGGCAACACTGGGTTTTCCGTTGGTGGTGAGCGGGGTCGGCCATCTTGTTTTTTTTTGTCTTCTTTTAGCAGTGTTATAATTGTTTTACACTGTACAATATTTACATGCTTGTTAATATTTATTTAAGGTTTAAGATATTTATTCACTCAAAAAGAATTACACAAATTCACTTAATGGAGATAAAATTTATAAATAAACATAACGTACATACACTATATCATATTATACTAGTAGAATATTTACAACAACAAGGCACTCAGACCCATTATATGTTCCTCCAATTCATATTTAAACTTGGAAATATTTTTAATATTAGTTATAATAATCGGCAACTCATTATAGATCTGCGCTTCTTCCACCATAACACGTCTATTTTTGTAGCTAGTTCTAGCTCCCAGGATTTTTATCTGACCTTTATTTTGTGTGTAGAATTTTTGTATTTATGTAGTTGTGTTTGGTCTTTGTAAATAAATATTAAAATCAACTTACGATTATTGAAATCTGGATTTAACGTTACATCAACTCTTGTTCCATCTGCCCCAATAGAAATCCCTTTCCCATTCGCATAACTTATGGTCGTATATGGTTTATTATCCATACCGAACGATGTATCAACTACTCCTAAAATGTCGTTGCCTCTTGAAGGATATCCAGCTACGGACATCGTGTGCGCATGATCAGAACTAACGACTATTAAAGTATCTTCTTCCGAAGTAATATCTTTTGCTTTTTGGATAGCTTTTGAAAATTCCACTGTCTCGTCAAGTGCTAAGCGGGCTAGGCTGTCGTGATGCGCATGGTCTATACGTCCTCCTGCAATTTTTTAATTAACTGTTATTAACTGTGAATATTCATAAAGTAAGATAGTTTCAGGATTAGCTTGGAAGTGAGTATAGGGTGTCCTAATAATCTGAATCTAAAGCGAGCATGGCCGAAGCAACTGTTGCGTGCGGACATTTTTTCTGTGGTAACAGTTGTACTCTAGCTTAACTTCAGGTAAAGTACTATAAAAGTAACAACAGTCCCAATAGCATGTATTATATTTTAGACCAGCGATACTCAAAGTGTGCTCCGAGAATACTATGTCGAACCTGATACAAGACTTCAACTCTCTTTGATCAAACCTAATATCAACCGATTGATAAAAAATAAGAAACAGTTTCATATATCCCATTAGATATTTTTTTCTTATTATACTATTATAGTATACACTTACATTGTAACATGATTACCTATTATTAAACTTTAATAATATTAATTAAAGCACGTAACTTAATCTTTTAATTTGGGGTTCTGCCACCAAAAAAGTTTGAGAACCACTGTATTAGAGTACTTTATCTATTTACATGTCTCAATTTTTAGTTTAGTTCTAAATACATGTCCACGACGTAGTGGACATCAAACGGAATGCAGTAGTAACATTATAACTTGCAAATTATAATACAAATATCTAGTCTTATTAAACAGGCAGATAGCAACCGCGTCCTCAACTAGTCGACTCCAAAAGGTCATAAGAAAATACCTTCAACGAACAAGAAATATCCTTTTGGATTCCTACTCAGCATTGCAATAGCGACCTCCGTCATTTCCTCTAATGTCGGCTGCGTTTGGTCTGACTTTAAGTGATACTCCATATGATCCATTTGGTATAAACCTAACAAATATTCTGGGTATTTCTTCGAATTATAAATCTGGAATTAAATTTGTTTTATTAGCTATTTTCTTTTTTTTTAAATTTATTTATTTACTTTTAGTAATTGGGCTCCAATAGAGCACTTTTACTCGTCAATACAAATATAAATATAAATGAAATAAATTTATTAATTGTCAATTTGATTTAGCTGCTGTATACTGGCATTGTCCACTTACATACTAATGTCATAATAATAAATTATAAATCTACTATGATGTAGAAGAATAGCTGCTGTATAGGGGCATTGTCATCCTATTGTATACCTAAGGGTAAACATAAAATGACATAGACTATGTCCAAGCTTTTTTATCAGTAAGATATTCATCTAACGTGTAATTAGATTTTTGAATAAGTTTGCTTTTTATGATTTTCTTGAACTGATAAAGAGGGAGGTTACTAATATCATCGGGCAGTTTGTTATATGACTTTATCAAAATTGCATATAAATCTCAAAATAAACTCAATTCAGTTTCGGTTCAGAATAGGCTTTTTAACAACTCTCACCTTCATAAGTTGATCACGATCGGAAACGTATTCATTACTAACATTCTTATTAGTTTTATCAGCGACCCACTCTTCAATCAAGTCACGCGAATCCGTTCTTCTACCACCAGCGTCAGTGGACAGCATTTCACGTCTCCCTCCTCCCATTATGACCTGCAATGAAATTTAATAGTAATTATATTTTTTATATGTCATACGTTTCCATAATTGTAAAATCTATTACAATAAGATGTGAGGTCATTCTCGATCATAATTTATGTATGTAATTTAATTGTTTAGGGCAGCGGTTCTCAAACTTTTTTGGCGAAGGAAAAACCCTTAATACAATTATAAAAAACTGATAAGTATTTATGAATAATCATATTGCAATGTAATATGTAGTTGGAATATTTAGATGTAACCTTATAATCTCCCTTTGGTAGGTATTTTGTGCACTATTTTAGCCCTAGGGTTCCGCGGAACACCACTTTGAGAATGGTTGGTTTAGGGTTTAAAATTTAGATTGTAATATTTTTTTTTTTAATAAAAGCAATAATAATAACAATGATAAATTATTGTAAAATTAATTAGAAAATAATTATCTTCAGAGTTGCAGAATAAATAACCTCCTTCATCTATTAATATACGAAAAATAAAACAAAAACTAGATTTTTTTTTGTTTTTGTTTGTTTTTTTTTTTGACATGAGGTTTTACGTGTGAATTAAAATTCAACATTGGTAGAATTGTCTTCATTAGACATCTGAAGCCATTAATAAAGAAGAAAAAGAAGAACAATTTTTTTTTTAATTTGCCATCAAATGTGGACTGCCTGTAACACGCAGTAATAATAGTATTATCCGAGTATATTAAGTCTTCCCGAAGACCATATTCTTTCATATAACTTCACAAATTGTACGTGTTACATTGACCGTAACTTCTATGACAATTCAAAATAACTATTGTATCTAATTTATTATTATGTTCAAACACGTGAACGCCGTATTACGTAAAGAATAGCAGTTAATTGCCTCAGCCAGATGTCTGAGAAGAAAGGAGTACACGTGGCTTCCATTGTGCGGAAAATTGTAATTTAATATTTTTGTTCATAAAGGTCAAAGATTCATTATATGGATTATTATTGATCTTAGTAATTTGTTCCATATTACTGGATTAAACTTATCTACTTGGTTTTACAGTTTATTTCCATAGACAGCACACTAATCTGTTACGTAGACGTTCTTTGTTCGATTGTCGATCGAAATTAATGTTTTTCGTGATGTGTATTTTAACAAATATAAATATATATATTATTTAAGTAGTATATGCATTTTTTTTTTATCTTATTCTCTAATAATGTGTGCAATAAAGAGTTATTATTATTATTATTATTATTATTATATGCATATGTATTCGTGTATATATGTATGTATATTTTTTTTGTAATATATATTTAGTATTATTTTTATTATTCATTTGTATATTATATTATATTTTGTTTTGTTTTTTTTTGCACCCTACTATTTACTTCTTGATTTACTACCCTAAGGTTGGTTGCCTGGTAGAGGTCACTGTTTAGTGATAAGGCCGCCTTTTGTTTTTTTCTTCTGTTTTTCTTTAAATATATTTTAATTTTGTGCAATAATGGTTTATCTGGAATGGTTTGTGTTGATCTTGTCCTGACACTCATAGTGTAGAATTATCTTAATTTAAGGTAAAATTGGTTAAGATTAATTGTAATTTGTTTTTGATGGAAACTATCTAATGTCTTGTTAATTTTACTAGTTTACAGTTAAGTACTGAATATTTGTGTAAATGTATTTTTAATTATACCTTAAACCGATTCCCTGGTTCATGATGAATCAATTGATGAGCGATGTCTTTGCATCCCAAATTACGACATATGGCGGGAACATCAGCATCTGATTCCCAATTTCTCTCAGAAGTGTGCGCGTACATGCCTGCTGGTGACGCGTGAGTGACCCTTGTTGTAGTCACAAAGCCTTTAAAGAAAAACAATAGACAATTAATCGGACAATACTTAAGGAAGTAATGGTCGTTTAAATAGAGTTTTTATTCATGTGCTATCGGTTAGTGGTGTATTTTACAGATAGTTTCTTATGGCCTTGAAGGGAATACAATAAATGGGTATAATAATGTCCTCATATCTTAATAAGACCAAGACAAGGACAGGTTTAGGTATACTCAGACTCGAAATATACGTTTAATTAATTTTTAAAAAATTTGGTTAGTCAGGTTGTTCATAACTTCAAGTGAATAATATACATGTGGTACAAAAGAAGCATGAATACATACAGCTTTAGAATTTGTTTTTGTTCTTTTTTTAAAATAACAAGTATCTACACGTTTATGAAGGTAGTTATAAAGAAAATACTACACAGAATTGAATTTAAAAAAATCGTTCCAGTCATGCGTATAACACAGGCTCTAACTTAACATAGGCAAGTTAGGTTGTACATATAATAATAAGCACGTGCCTAACACCAAGACCAGGCAAACATGTTATGACCTTTTACTGGAAAATAACAGAGGCTGTCTAGTCTGGAGATATAATTAAACCTTACCAGTATCCAAATCATTATCTAATGCCCATTGAGCCAATGAGGAAACTAGATTCCTCTCAAACAATTGCGCATGACATGATCCTCGTGTCACATTTCCGTTTATCCCAATTGTCCCGTACATGCTCTTTACACCGGTTAGGTAGGAAGTAGCTGTGCATGCTGAGTCGGCCACTTGGGCATCGAGACAATATGTCTGGAAAGAAAGTTCTTTTTTTAAAATATACAATATTTGATTGTCGATGAGATGATGTATAATGTAGGGCTTCCAATCCGCGTGCTGCGGGATTACGGGTGCATTATTTGCGGGATTGAAAAGAAGCGTGCACACGACCTCTCGCGTTTTCTGTCAACATTCAATTGTTTTTAATTTTAGTATATAGTATAGTATATTTTGTAGTTGATAGATTTTTGTTTTTTTTTCGGTATTGTTTCTGTATCCTGTGATAAATAGACAGTGTTGGATTATATATAGGGAGTTATATTGATTAATTCTGTTTAATTTGCCTTATATATATTAATATTTTCCATATTTGATGACTAGATTTTTTTTTTGTAGTAGTCCGGCATGTGATTGCTTGACGTTATGTTTGAGTTCGGTAATATAATATTTACGCTTGAAATGTTATTATCTTTGAACAGTTTTAAATATGAAAACAAAATATTACGTAATTTTGTATTATGTCAATCGATGTAGTCAATTATTTGAAACGAATTTTTCTAACAAATTTAATTTTGAAAACGTGTGGAAAATACAAAGTTATGAATTTTTTATATTCACTAAAACTACATCTAGTCTTTATACATACTTTTAAAGGTACACTACTCAGACAGAATATGTACCTACAACAGTAATTCTAATTAAAAAAAACAAAAGAATAGTATTGATATAAGTCCATTGATATTTTTAAAAGTTTGTTAATATTTTAATAGTTTGCAATAAATATAAAATGCGATGTACGTATATAAATTATAATAATAGATAATATAGAAGTAATATGGGATGTCATAACATGAATTATGGTTGAAGTTGATGAAGACATCTGACAGAACAATAGTTGTCAACCAACAAGTACACTCACATTTATTATAATAAAACCATATTATGTCAAACAATATTCATGCCTGAGTAGCCCCCCTAAACCGCGACTAGGCGATCACTTGTGTTACGCTTGAAAGTTGTGGTACTACCTAGAAACATCAGGCTGTGCTAATCATCACCATATATCTTCCAACTTTAAATTCTCCATTTATCTCAAAAAAGATTCGTATTTAATAAAATTGTGCACATTACATTTAATATAGGTATCTGATGAATTGTTCATTTCAAATAAACCGTGTAATTGTTAAGCATTATTTTTTTATATTACGCCTAAATTCAAGGCGACATATGTTTACGAAAAACATTTTTTCAATACAAAAGAATATTCAACGTTTTCAACCTAACAGAATATCTGTTTTACGGGGCATTAACTCTTGATAATATAAGTTTTTTTTTCTAATAAATAAACATGTTGAAGTTTTATTAAGCGAGTATGAATTAAATTTTAAACGAACACCAAATAAAATTAATATTAAGTATTGATTTTAACATTCAAAACTATTATAAAACAGTAAGAACATTTTTAGTACCCCGCGTCGCCGATAGGTTCGCTCCATACAAAATTCAATTTAATCAAAAACTAATATCCTAAACCTAAAGCATCATAAAAGCTATTATTCGTGTTTTTTTTTAAATATATATAACAAGCAATAAACACAAATTTGTAGTACATATTGAAGTAAATAAGGAAGGAAATCCCAGCACAGATTAATTACGTAAGTTTTGTTGTCAAATGTAGCAAAAAAATATGCGATTCAATTCAGTGAATCGTTCAAAACATCACTTCATCAATTTACTGTCACGCACAGAAGCAAGTACAACAAACAAGTACCTATTTGAAAATTACCAAAATAATAATTTAAAAAATAATTTATCTAATTTTCTTCAACTCTTCAATTTTTTAAATTCAATTAATTTTTTTATAAATGTGTGCAACAGATCGTAATGACAGGTGACAATAGACAGTTGCAATGGATTATTATTGGTCAAAAATCACGTTAACGTCAACAAGCGTGTGATTGGTCTATTTTGTTTCGTACAGCTGAGTGACATTTGGAGTTTTGAACTGTACTCAGTGAATCTATGTTTTAATGCTTTGAAGACAAGATTTTTGGATTAATAAGAATAAACGCGATAGTGTTAAGATAGTATAGTTTTAATAATTACATATTAGTATTATACCATAACCATAAATCTTCTTCCTTTAGATATTTATTAGCAGTATGTCCTCTCTGTTGTGTAATTTCTTTTAATTAATTATCCATTTTTATATATACATACATATTCTAATTTAACCCGGTTTATAAATCGTCAATAAACTAGAATAAAACTTATATAAACTATTTGCATAATTTAAAAAGAGAGTTTTGTTAAAATGTATTTGTGTGTATTTTGTTGTATAAAATTGTATAAAAAAAAAACAATTAATTTTTTTATCAGACCATTTCATAGATGACTTGTAAATTAAAAAGAGGCCTTACCTTAGCTAATCCGGTAACAGGAAAATCTTCAAACGACAAAACCGTTTGCTCTCCAGCTTGTACTAGCGGATTTATTTGTCCGGCGTACGTTCTCGCCGCCATTATCGTAGCGACCGACATTCCATCACCGATGAAGAAAATGCCATTTTTTGCTTTATTTTTATTGAGTTTTTCGTTTAATTTATTTTTTAATTTCATCGAAGCGCCGTCTCGCCAGAATGAGGCGACTTTTTCCTCACTTGGTACTGCACTGTGAGACATATACGCGTCCAAAACCTTCTTCGATTTGGCTGGCGAGACATCGTCTGTTAACAAAGAAACTATATGTATACAGTAATGCCCCGCTTTACGCGAGGGATACGTTCCAGAAAAAAATCGCGTTAACTGAAATTCCCGCGACCATAGAGAAGTTGATGACTACATTATGTTTATACGCACTCTTCCGCGTAATAGTAAATTGAATAGTGAAACCGCGTATAACGGGGTCGCGTAAAGCGGGGTATTACTGAATATAGGCCATAGAGGTCGACAAAATTAATACTGGAGATAGTATTGTAAAGAATAATTAGAAGGATAAGCACGTAAAGTCTAGAATTAATTATATACTTCAAAGTCTAGGCCTAGTCTAGGTCATTCATACAAAACGTTTTTAAATAATAACCACCTTGCAAAGTTTTCATTACCAAAACGTGTCAGTGACTTTTATTTACATTTATCGGCCATTTCGTGTTATTATTATTATTATTTTACACGGAAGCATTTTATTTTTTAACACCTTGAAATTCAAGGCTCTAAGTCGACCATACATAGAGTAAGTTTTGGAAATGAAGTTTCCTATAATATTGCTTTCGTTTTGAGTTTTCACGTATATTAAAAACTGGGAATAATATGAAAGATATAATATACATTTTGTACAGGAACAGTTAATTTAGCAAATATTTGTAATATAATAAATGAAACCTTGCTTATTTACTTTTTACTAGAGATGTGCCGATTATGACTTTGCCGACTAGCCGACTAGCCGATTAGTCGGTTGTAAATAAGCCGACTAGCCGGCCGACTAATCGGCCAAGCCGACTACGGTTTAGGGGATTCCCGTGACGCTTCGTTTACAGCTGATTCGCTGCAATTTCAGTCACTACTGACATGTGGACAAATATAAATAACAAAAATTTTTTTTTTGAGTTTTACAGCTCACTAGTTTGACGATAGTTTCAAATATCATCACGCAGTATTGTAATATATGTCATTAAATATTATGTTGATTTGTTTTTTAATTAAGATACTAATTTTGTTTGATAAATGTCATCAATATATTTCCTTTACAAGGAAGTAACACATACATTTTATTGAGAAATAGACACAAAGTAAGATAGCGATTAGTTGCCGACTACGATAGTGGCCGGATAGTCGGCTTTACCGACTAGTGGCCGACTAGTCGGAACATCTCTACTTTTTACCCAGTATGAAATAAAATGCTAAAAAAAAACTTGTATTTTTAATATAAAATTATGTACATGGTATGTCACTCATCCCTAACATGAATACACGGACGATCTAAAACAGGGGCCTTCGCAATTTGTATGTGGACTTTTTTTTTATCATAAACGATATATAATAATTGTATTGTCATTTCAGATAGGTATATATGCATATATATACATTTTTTTAATTTAAAAATAAAATACATGTCATTACACCAATAAAATAGATCATGGGTGTATTATATATTTAATTATATAATATTTTATTATTTATGCAAAAGAACAAAGTTAGTTCTAAAAGAAGGTCAACACGGAATCACGTGACGTAGGTCAGGAACCACCTTTCAAATGTTAACGGGTCAACGACATCCATTACGTAAATTGATTTATATTGTTAATTAATATAGTTTTTATTATGAAATCTGGGACGAAAACATCTTTGAATTATGAGTTTTTATTTAAATAAATTTTAGAATTTAATTCAATTGTTTTATTTTAAATTAAGAATGTTTAAAAAGTAATTAAAAAGAATTAATTACTACATAATTGGATTTCTTTAGATATTAAAAAAAATCCCCAATCTCCTTTGTACAATATTTTTTTATATTCATTTAAATTGTTTTTAAGAAAATTTTTAAATGTACACATTGTTATCAGTTAAACGGAAGGTCGACAGCAATTTAACCAATTTAATTTATATTTTAAAAACAAGAATTCATTAGAACTTGTGCATTATCGGAACTTTAGATAGATGAAAATGTGTATAAACGCATATGTCAGGGGCGGCTTTGATAGTCCGAGCCATTTTTCTAAATTTGAAATTTTTTACGAGCCGCAATTAAAAGGTATTAAAAAACGTTTCACTTAGTCTTTCATATTTGTTGTCAGTAATTTAAAAGACATTTTTAAACACATACGAGACGATAATAATTTTTTAAAATATAACAGTACACAAAAATAAAAAGGGAACTCGGGTACATTTATCGAGAGATACAGAGAGGAGCAGGTTGGCCCCCCTAGTATACATCATAAATACGTATAAATTTTATACGTAATATAATAATAATAATACACGTTTATTTATATTCATTTACATTGATTTTCACACAACCAGTCTACCTTAAGTATAAATGGATACAATTATGAATTGCCAGTTATTTTTGCTCTGAGAATTTAGGAAAAAATATAGGTATATTCAAATCTTAACATATTTTTACAGCGGTTCAAATTACTAATGTCTGTCTATTAGTACATCATACAAACACTAATTTCATTATTCTGCTAAAAATTTCAATTTGTATTACAATACAACTACAGTAGTCGATGTCCATGGTGTGTAAAAACGCGGGACACGTTCTAAGTCATGTAAATTTAAAACAATTGAAGTTTAACACTAGGTTTACGGGACGCGTCAATTTGACGCATTTTGACTTTTATCAGAGAATTACCAAAAACTGTTTAAAGTTTTATTTTATCTCTTTGTATGACTTTTATTCATTGATCGAGTGAAATATAAATTGAAGTCTATTTTCTTTAACCCTTAATAGCCTAGAGTATCAATTTTGATACCAATCTTTTAAACCGAATGTTCACATTACTATTCGTTTTTTTTATAGGTTGGCTGTTCGTATTTTACTGTTGTATAATATTCTTTCCAACGAAATTAAAAAATAAAACAAATGTCATTATTGTTTTATTTTATCTATGACATATTACTTGCGCGGCAAAGTGAACTTTCGTAAATCAGGCTACTAAGGGTTAAAAGTGTTGAATTACTGAACTTGTCTATATGGTATACCTATCTCTACGATATGCGTCAAATTGACGCGTTTTAGTAGAAGTAGGTATATAGAAAACGTCCGTAAACCTAGTGTTAATATAAAACTATTATGCCAGTGGAGTCCATAAATATTACTTAATACTATATTTTTTTAAATAATTGTCGAAAATTAAATGACCTTTAAAGTAAGTTATATAGGTACTCTTTAAATAAGGAAAGTTGATAAGGAAAAAACTTATCTTCTTCACTATTTCCTTGAGAGTTTCCTTGCGTATATTTGTTTAAACTTATCATGATATTATAGTTAATAATTAAGTTAAATGTGGTTTTTATCGTACGCCCTTCTCGGAGGACCACGGACAGCGATGAGGCGTAGCCAATTTATGATAGAATTGAAATTATTACGTATCTATTCATGAAATATAATAGAATAAGAGACAGAGGTCACTAGTCCAATTCTTGTGGTTTGAGGTCTGTTTAGATTAAAAAGTAGGTCTCTGTTTGTTCATACATTTTAAAACAAAAATATGTTTATCAATCCTATTGGAATACTTGAACTTGTCAAAATACAATTAGAATTTAGAGATTATAAAAACGCAATATTCTTAATATTAAGTCTTCTCTAATGACGATATGTTACTAACAATTCGAGTTTATATTTAAAATTTTCGTTTGTATTTAAGAAATTGCAAATGTTATGGTTAAAAAAATTTTTTTTTTCGTAAATATTTACTATTGTACCTATAGTATCAATTATAAAGGGATTAGTAAGTTAGTCAGTCAGTCATGTTAAAAATTATCAATATATTAGTAACTTCAAGGCAAAGAAGATTTATTCGTAAATCAATTCGGGTTATTGCGAAAGTGATTAGGTATTAATTTGATAATTATTTCACAATGCAAAAAACTCATTCGATGATAACCTTGTAACTTGTGTTTATTTCTAATAATCGATTTATTTAAAATAAGAAATTCCATTTATAAACGGATTTAATTAAATCGAAAATCGAACTAATAGTATTTTAAAAAAAATTGTATATAAATTTTTATTTTAAGTTAAGGTGTATATAGGTAGGTACCTATAGTATCGAGGTATTTTAGTTTAAGTTTAGAATATTATTTTTTAAATGCTAATAAAACAAATGCCAATTTTAACTGTAATTACAGTTCCTTAAATAATATTCATATGAAAATCAAAACTTATATAAATTATACAAAACTTTACATCATATGAATTTATGAAGAAAAAAAAACAATTGAATGAATGTTTTTAATTTAAAAGTATTGAAGTTAAAAGCACTTTAGTCTAATTACGTAGCGATTATGAATGGATGATGGTTAACAATTACTTAGAAAGATGACTTAGCCGTTTTCATCAAGCGACATTGTGATGCGACATTAATATTTACAGCAAACATATTTATGTTTGTGCATGTGACTTTATTTATCTATTCTTCAAAATTCAATTTAGTACAGTAATTTTAAGAGCGCTCAGTCAGCACTAGAACATTTCGCGCATTATGTACTATTAATGTTATTATTATAGTAGTACGTTCTTCTTAGATCAGTGGGCTTATCACGAATTTAGTCTGGCTTTCGAATCGAGCTGTCACAAGTAAAACGGATTCGTTAGCAATCGGGATCATGAATTTTTACTAACGACTAACGAGCACCAGAAATCTATCAAATGAACGAAAGATCGAGACGTTCGAAAATTAACAAAAAGTATCTTAAATATTGTAGTTCAAATCCGCACGCGGTGGCGCTGCTCAAATTTCCATACAAATCGCTTGAAGCGAACTCGATTCGTGATAAGCCCACAGTTCGAGATACTGTTATCAATTAATACTTAGGTAGAAAATTTTGTTAAAGAATTAAACCACCACGATCGTTCAACAAGGGAATGCAGTAGACCATTTAATTGGACTCTAGTTTGAAAAAGACGAGCCCAAGACAAGAGGGAATTTGAAAAGTCAGTTGTGAAAGCGGAAGAAAATCATTTGTTTCGATAATAATAATAATAATAATTTAATAATAATTCACTAGACAGACTATGCTATCAAAAATATAATTCTCAAAAGTGTTGTGTCACTAAAACAAAGTGACAGAAATAAAAAACTAACAATAGGTTGTAATTTTGAAAATTAACTACTAAAAAAATGAGCTGTTATAAACCAATCATCTCAACTATAAACGTGTCTTAGGAAGTCTATGAAATAAATTAATATTTTCATTGGTTAATTAATATTCGATATGCGTACTGAAAGAGTTAGTAGCAAGTGGCTCGTGAAGGAATCTACTCGTGTTTTGGGATTAATTAAGAAGTCAACCTCTTAAATATATGACAACGTGATGTAATTCGTTTCTATTTAACGCCAAAACTGTTTAGATTTAAGTATATAAATAGGCGTGTGTTATTATTCTAAAATATACTATTGAAATTACACTAGAAGCGACATCAGGAATAAATTTTCATATTTTAGGTTTATTACAAGAAAAGCAGAAGTATTAACACGTGCTTCCTTTAATACTATAAATGAAATACGTTTCATAGTATATACTTCTTTCACACTAGAACTACCAACCGGTCAAAATGACCGAATGACTTGTGCTTGCAAAGTGTTAAATATAATTCAATAAATTAATTGTAGAATTGTAAAAAATAGAATTGTTTACAAAAAAAATAATAATAATAAGTAAGGTTTTACATAAAAGTCTTGTGAAGAATTTTTGAAACCGGTCATATGACCGGTTGTTAGTTCTAGTGTTAATATATTTTAATATAAAAACATTTCGTTTATTAAATAACTTATGTACAGTATTGTTATCATTTAAAACACACACCTACGTGTTTGTGAAATTATTTACACATATGTATGTAATCCATGGAAAAATAAAAACAAAACGTGATCGGATAATGTTTGAGGCATTTTTACACAATGTTTTTTATAAATCTAAATTATGTTGTAAAACCACTAAGTTATGAATTGTAAACAATTGTTTCTTCTTTAATACACTTAGCTCTACCTATTTAGTTACCTATCGTCTCAATTCTTATTTTATTCACTAAACAAGTTAAAGAATTGTAATGTATTGAGGGTAGTTGTTCAGTTTGCCGTCAATCATTAAAGGGCTCAGACACGTTTGGTATCTTGCAAGAAGATAATAATATTGTTACACATATAGTTCCCTGGCCCCAAAACCACGATTTCCTTTGTACTAGGACAAACAGATGACTTAAGTATGATAACATGGAATGCCCGGCGAAACTCCAAAAAATTGTTGCTATATATAGTATTTTGCAAAATTTAAGTAATTCATTCGTAATAAACAAAATAGGGAATCGCGATATTTTCTTTTTGCCTTGTAAAAATTTTGGCGGCAAACCTTGAAAAAAAATTCTGTTAACCGATACGAAAGGAATATAACGTGATACGAATTAAGGATATATTAAAAATAACGCTATATTAATTAATTTAAAGAAAACCCATTAATTCTCAGTCTTTTTGTAAACAATTTTAAAATTCGAAATTCGAAAAATTTTTAAAAATAAAACAATTTAAAAAAAGAATCACATATTGTTTAAAATGCAATTTTACGCACCTGGTTTCGTAACGAGTAAAGAGGCTGTCGTTACAGCTATCAGTGTCAGCTGCAACGCTAACGGCGGCAACGAAATCCGGGCCATGACTGACTGCGGCAAGCGGAAACCAAGCACTTTATGCAGAGCCTCTTTAGATAGATATACTTTTTATTTCCTAACTTAACAAGTGTGAATTATTTAAACATGGCTACTGTTTATTTTTTAAATTAATTAATTAAATTACTACCAAATTAGGTTCTTTATTTAAATATATTGTATTGACGTTTAAAATTATTATCAATTATTAACTTAACTTAATTATATGTTAAACTGTAATATCGCCAACCGAAAGAACAGCTGGTGGACCTTGAAATATTATGTAGTGAACACATAGATTACAATTCATGTATATGTAACGTGATCACACTCCAATATAAGTGGACAATTAAGACAATGTCAATAGACCTCGATATAGTTATTATAATTAACACTAAAGAGACGGGTCCTGTCATTTCACACAGTAATTCCATTTTTAAATTTTGACAATTCTTAATTTAAATTGTCTTTGAAGTTTTTTTTTAGTTTTGTATATTCTTTTTTTTTGAAAGTGATTCTATTTTGTTTTTGTTTTTTTTTTTTTTGGTGAATTTTATTTTCTAATATGGTCAATGTTTGTGTGTTTTAAATAAATAATTACAAAATGGTTTCTGATTTTTGTATTTTTTATAATAATATCTAAAATATAATAAATATTGAACGGTCATTTGACCTATGGCCATTTCTGTAGGTAGCTGATTACATGCCTTCCTAGTGTTAAAGAGCGACCGTGGCCGAGTTTATACAGACGCGGATTCGGAATCGATAACCAACCACGAGTACGGGTTTGCCCGTAACTGATTAATATGATTCGTCTATACTACAGTAAGTAACGTTTGCGAATATATACGGACGAGACATTTTACTTTTTTATTTTATTTTTAGAATAAACAATATTCTACAGATAGAGGTTAAAAATAACGTAAGCAATGAATACTGCTCGCATATGCTTGCATAAGTAAAATGTACTACAGTTTTTACTACAATTTACAGTTTTGTACAATGTAACATTCTTTTGCGTACTATGTTTGTTTGTTTTGATATCTTTAATAAATATATAAAACACATTGACGTATTTTATTCTAATGATAGGTGTGATTTTTTTTTATAGTTGCCTGGGATACATTACACTCCGCCTGATTTTAAGAGTGCTTAAGCGGAAATATAATAACGGACTAAAATAAAGAACTATTTTCCACAGTCTAAAGTTTAGTACATATAGGTAACGCCGGAACTAAAAATCTAAATTTAACAGGAGAGTAAAGTTGCCATTGTGCATAGTTTGTTTGTGTAGATTTTTCATTGTTGTGTTGAGAATCTCAGAAACTATGAAATATGTTATTTTTATTTTCATGAGATAGAAAATTATGTTTTTAAGCTATTTCAATAAAAATGTTATTAATACCCGACAATATAATCAAGCAACTGTATCCCCCAGTACGTTTTCACACAACAACTACTTAACCGATCATCATGAAACTTTGTAGATACTTTTTATTAAAAAAGAAATTATTTTTACTATAGTTGTTGGCTATCGCAACCTCCTTTTAATTTTTATAAATTTTATTAAGTTTTATAAAAAATACGACTATCAATGTCAAGCAGTCCTAATAAGAACTGAAAAGCGAAAAGTGGATTTTTCTTTTGCACGGATTCAAATATATAATATATAGCGAAATAGCAGCAATAATAGTTTCCAATTGACTATAGTTAGTATGATCTCTGATACTTATATAATGACTTAAATGCGAGCGAAGTCGGGGGTAAAAGCTAGTAAGCTATAAAACACTAGTGTAAAAAGCTAGATATATATACGCACATTACATTCGAATGAGTTAGCAATATCATCTCGAATAAACAATAAAAGATAGTTAGAATAAAAGTTGGTTGCATCACAAAAGAAAAAACATTTCGATAGCGGAAATAACTCAATGTAGAGGTACCATATCTAATCATGGCTTATCTCCTTGATCTTGATCTCGTTTCAATACATCTCTTTTACACGTGTTCTCAACAGGTTAAACATGATAATCGTACATGCATAGGTCATCATAATTATTTTGTGTTTATTTATTTATTTTTTCTGCTTTTATTATGAGATTTTTTTATTCAATACAATATTTAATTGTCAATCTTACAATAATACTGATCCTTGAAATAATAATAATATGTACCTATGATATATAAACAATTTTGACACAAATGTCAAAATGTCAAAACAAAAGAAAAAACAATTGAAACAAATATGTAATCGTAACTGTTTTTCTTTTAAAAATGCATATTAAAAATGTTTTTAAATATTATTTACTATAATGTATTTATTTTCATTAAGAAATATCGCCTTAATTAATGTACAGGTGACGTATTATATGATTCAGAATTGTTTTCGATTTTATTTTGCGTTACAATAATGCGTGTTAAGGTACGACCTAAGTCCACTAGCATTTTTAAAATTACTTTAAATTTTTATTTTTACTAACATATACTATACATAATTAGGCTTTCAATAATTAAATATTTACAAATAAACAAGTCTAGGCAAAAATATAAATAAATAATAAACTCACCAATAAGAACAGCTAAAAAATGTACAATAAATAAAGTGAAACACTTCGACAATGATAACATTTTGTTCTCAATTGAATTATTTCGTAGCGAGTGGACACAGTTACGCACACTGCTTTGGTCCGTCCAACTGAGCAAGTTAAGCGTAGATATTTATTATACCAAAGTATAATAGCTGCCGAGCCGCAAAGTCCGCGGTCTCGATACCAATTTTGAATCTAGTTCCATTATACTTTGTTTTATTTTCGGAAAATACAACCTCTGTGGTTCTATCGTTCGTTATATAGAGGTTCCGGGTTCAAATTATTATTTTGGGTTTAATTCTAAGGTTTAGAAATTGATTGTTTGTCCTTATCCTAAAGGATTTGCAAATTGTATCTATGTGTACATTTCTCTTTAGTCACAAACTTCTCTTCAAGCGATACCCCTGCATCTTTTGCAGTCTTTTTGAAATAATTTTTCGCTTATGGTAACCAAGACAATGACTGATAATTAATAAACAATACTACACTAAAAACAATTTTACGTATATTTGATATCGTTTAGATATCAAATTGTTATCATTATAAAAATAAAAACAAATGAAATAGTTGTAATAATAACAACATATTGAATTACTCCAATGCTCCCCAAAGTATTTAAAGCTATATCCATATATTTTTGAGTAACCCTAAGTAAACTTTTTTTTCTAACCACACTCTGCTTGGTGTTAAGCTAGAGTGCAACCCTTGATTGAGATAAGATGCCAAATGCCCAAAACTCACTTCTACCATACCGTCTCAAACATTTGATGACATACTCTTACATACATACATATACGTATATACATTTTTGTATCTACCACTTTCAGTATGTGACATAAATCATCTTCTAAATCAGTCAACATTGGGCAAACTAATTATTATTCCAAAAATTTTAATATTTATCTTGTTATTATAATTTTTAATCATATAATGGGAAGCCCAAATTACTATACAAAAGAAAAGAACCGTGAAATATTTGCGAATTTTTATGGTGGCTTCATATAAACAAATAATAGAGATGCAATAACCTTTACGTTTATATACATCTCTATGAGTATTGACATAGTAATATATATCACCGTCGCTATACTAGGATGACAGGGCACATTCCTCTTGTTATAACCTGACTACCAAACTGATATCAAAACGCCACTAGGTTACTTAAACCCAATCTTAAAATTGTATAGTATGTATATATAGTTCAAGGAGATTTCCGGTAAAATTTTCCAGGTAACACTGTCGATATGCAAAGTTATCAAGTAGTGAGTTTCCATAGTTGCTACAAGGGAAAAGTCGAAGCCACACATAAGTCCTGTTTTGAATATGTGTTTAAACGTTAGTGATCTTCATTTGTTATCCTCGATACGTGATCAATAGCCGGGAAAAGATTGCATGGGATAAGTGACTTCCTTTTTAACGTATGAATGTCTACGCGTTTGCAGTTCAATATAAATTGCGTTGAATACAATTTAACCTAATTGTGAGGATTATTTATAGAATCCTATTGTTAGTAAATTATGTTTGGATCCTTGAGTTTACTGAACGTAATGTACGGGTATATTCAGGCCTGTACTTCGGATCAGAAATTACTAAGATATGCTACTTACTTGAAATAACAAAAGAGAATCAAACTCAAAACAAAAAAAAACAAATTTCAAACTCAATTTAAATTAGGAATTGTTCAAGATTTTAAATTTAGAAAATTGTTAATTTGAAATTAGAACATTATGTAACTCAAAAAATAGATAGGTATAAATAAAAGGGTCATTATAAAAACTACTCTATACAGCATTAAGATTTAATAACTTCTTTTAGATATTTTGAGATTTTAAGGTAGCGTCCTCACTCTGCTGCTCACACAACTAAAATAATCAGCTTTCATCTGAACAAATATTATTATTGTATTGGCATTAAACTACTTAAAACAATTTAGATTCGTGTTAATTATTAATTAATAAAAAAGTAGTACATAGTTTAGTGATTTTTTATAATGAGTTCTGTCAGTCTAGACTATTATAACGGAGATGACTTTTGACTGCTGGATAGAGCTTAATTATTAGAAAATTGTGACCAAAAATAATATGACCGTTTCGTCTGATGTTAGCTTTAATAAATACCATATAATACCAATACCAGCTGTGTGTACACTGTACATACGGCGATACAGTTTCTGTAGGTATATAAGCGATAGAAAGAGAAACGATTACAGTGTTGTGAACGTCAAAGGATTTATCTGCATCCCTTTCACACATGCCTCAACTTCGACACGATAACAATATAGTTATTCCTTTCTAATGATTGTTTCTTTCAGTCCAAAGTCCAATCTGTATCCATTTGAATATTGTCGACTGTCGCACTGTCCAAAGTAACAGAAGATTTTGAACAAGACTTGTATTCATTCAAATAGTTCAAATTACTTTTTCCTTAAACGTGTACAAGTCTCAATAATGGTAATGCCCTATTTTTGCTTAGATTGTTATTTTTAAAATTTATCTTAACTGAACGTTTCCTAGACAGCTAAATAAACAAGGAATTTACTTTATTTAATTAAATATAATTATATTTTTAGGAGATTTATGTAAATATTACGTTATTTACATGATAACATTCCTAAAAACAAAATTGTTACGTAAAAATATGTGTATTTATACTTGAACCTTTGATGATGTTAGTGTGTATGAAGGAAAAGTCGAACCTGGTACTACCGTTTAGCGTTTAGTTTTCACAAAATTTAACCAACCACACGTTTCGTTAACGCTAACCATGACCCAAAAATAGACAATAAAAAATAGATAATTATAGAAATAAAGCCCTTAATAAAAAGATTAAACAATTAAATAGATGTTAACGATAAAGCATTTAAATCTAATCCATTTCAGTTAAACAAACAATTATAAAGTTTATTATAACTTTTAAATGCTCCATGTTAACCTAACTGTACAAACTCATCACGCAGGCGCGTGGGGCGTGATAGGCTCTTCGTGTGCGGTGTGGCAATTATAACTACTTTGGATTGGTCGGTGTCTATGCACGATATCTGCGCCCGCGCAGCACGTGCGTGATATTGATATGTGACGTCACATGTTTTACAATTATCGATCAGATTTTTGTTTTTGTCCACAGTGTAATTCTGATTTAATATTGGTATTCGACATTTTTTTAATTTAAAATTAATAAAATAATAATTTTACACGACGAATGTTCATATTAATTGAAGTATAAATCTTTACGAGGTCTGAAAAAGGTTTAAGTCATAGCTGTAATAATTGTACTTACAAAAGCGGTCTTATCGTAAAGTTGATAATAAAATCCTCAATTAAGCCGTTATGTTTACGAATAGGCTTGTTTGACTAATCTTCATTTGTTAATAATTATATATTTTGTAATTGTAATTCATTATCTGTTTAGAAGATATTTTATAATTGGAAGGTAATTAGCGCTTGTTTATATCGATCGTCTCACTTCTGTTTATACATACATATATTATATCTATATATCTTTGTGTCTATATATGATTTTCAAAATCGAATTTTTGGTTTCCATTGCTTGTTCGTCACCAATATAAATGTTTTCCGAATACGAGTAATATATTTCTATTGCATTCGTATTAGAAATTTACCGCAAACCGCACGCGTTTTTTTTATTAATTTACAATAAATCAAACGTATTATTATATATAATGACAGTGTAAAGATAGATTGCTCTAATTTTATCGAAACAGCATATTAAAAATATTTTATGTTACTTTAAAATTAATAACATTATATTCATGAATCGTAAGACAACACGCGTTTAATCTGTGGGAACTAATTTTTTTTGTATAGCGCGTTTTTAGTTCTGCTCCTCGCCGACAGGTTCGCATTGATTCACTCTGTGCTGTAAAAGGTAACAATAAAAAGATCCTTCACGTACATAATATCGTTTTATTAAAATCTTTTTTTTTTCAATAAGCATTTTGTATGTAATCAACTAGTTTACATCGAGCAACTACGTTTTTTTTTAATATAAAACAATATATAATATATACGAACAACAATTTAATTTTTAAAAATAATATTCAACAATTAACAACATTTCAACAATAAAAAACATATTTTTGTTTAATTAAATTCTAATAAGAACAACTTTTTTTAACTCCCATTTTTAAAAGACAAAAGTTTTTACTAATATTCTGGTATTAATTTTAATAGAAAATAATTGTATTAAATTAGATTATTAAAATAAACGCCCAAAAACTACTAAGAAAGCCGAAAAAAAAAGAATAATCTCATTACACAAACCTATTAACTCTATAAAACAAAAGTTTGAAAATTCGATGGAATTAAGAAGTAAAGTTGTTATAAATTTCCTTTATAATATAAATTCAAATAAATATTTTAGATTACATAAATATAGATGTCGAAGGCTAAAAGATAGAAAAGCTAAAACAACTGTCAATAGATGGAGTTAATCGTTTTATGCAGCGAGAGGCTCAGATGGGCTACTCAGGCGTACGAACTTCGAACGAAAATACGGAAATTACGGATTTGACAGTGACGTCACGACGGATAGGTCACTTAATGCTTATTTTACGGACAGTTGAAAGGACTTTTTACGGGCTTATATGTCAAAATTCACGTAAGCTACAGAGGTGAAACTTCGGATATGCCTGAGTAGCCCCCAGAGAGTAAGATAAAGAATAAATAAACTAATAATATTACCTACTATTTGTTATTAACATTGAGTACGATTCTTAAGTATTTTGGCCTTTGATAAGATACATTTATAATTAAAAACAATATCTTATTTAATCCTAATTGTTACGTAATTAAATTACTATTATTATACCGCGATAAGAATTAGCCCTTCTTTGTACTAACTAAATTTTACAGAATGATAATCGAAAATTCGATTTCTTTTATACCTCCCTATACCAATTGTTATATATGTAAGTTGTAATTAGAGGGTAGTTAAGTAAGTCTTTTGTGTAGATTATATCAAGAGACGGGGAGGGGGGAGGGGGGAGGGGGGAGGGGAGGGGGGGAGGGGGGGGGGAATAATTGATGTACCCGAGTTTCCTTTTCAATTATTATCGTTCCGTATGTGTTTCAAAATGTCTTTTAAATTACTGACAACAAATATGAAAGACTAAGTGCAACGTTTTTTAATACCTTTTTTGCATACCTTTTAAATACGTATTTAATTGCGGCTCGCGAAAAATTTCAAATTTTGAAAAATGGCTCGGACTATCAAGGAGCTTGGGCACCCCTGGATTGTATGATATATATGTAATATATTTGTCAAGTATTCATAACGAACTCCATAAATGATTACACGCAATTATTATTATTTCCATAACTACGATATACACGTCACCAATATAATTAATCCGAGGCACGAATCTTTTAATTGCAGAGGCATTTTTAGTTCAGTGCATCGCCGATAGGTTTTCCTCTACACAATAAAAGCGACTTTATTAAGTTTATACTGAAGTAAAAATAAGTGAAAGTATGTTACAGGCTTTTATTTCGATGTGTCAAAAGTTGCATTTAAAAAAATATATAGAAAAAAGAGTAAAATAAAATTCTAAATTTGAAATTTTAATTATGAAAATAACAATTTACGCATATATTTAAAAGAAACGCGTGTCGCCAGTATTTTACAAATTCAACAAAAAGCAATAAATAGTAATACTTTGAAAATAAGATAATACAAATTATTTACATACAAAACCAAATATTTGCGCAGTTTCTTTGAGGAGCAATCCGAATCAACATTTGTTTTATAAAAAGGGAGTTTTAATAAAACCTAATAACTAATTTAAAACAATTTACTATCGCATTTGCTTTAATCATTGTTAATCCAACTTTTCGAAGACTTTGCAGCTAACGTCGTTGTATAGCTCAATGATTCGAAACAGTAAATGAAATTTAGTTTATTAATTGAAATTGTATAATTATATTGCTGTGCCCTGACCGGGTGTCACATTGACACTAAACTGTACTGACATCTTAATTATAATTGTGACATGCAATAAAGATATATAAATTTGAATTTAACCTCACCGCGTGTAAAACTTCCGAAACGTCAGATTAAAAACAATCAAAATAAACGTGATATTAAGTCAGAAAAAATATTTTAAACTAAAACCATCTAATACCAACTTATATAATCACAGAAAAGCATACTAACATTTTTTATTTAAAATTATTCACAATATTTTCTTTAAAAATACATATATTAGATGACAGAGGCTTTAGAAAACTGAAAACATTTATAGATATACGTACATATATATCATGTTACTAAAACTAACATGAGCTACCTACAACATTGAAAGGAAGCATTACAAATAGCAGCTAAAGTGTTGAAAAAACATCGGGCTTATTAATATTTAAAAAAACGAAAGCCTAGTAAATCAAATCTCAATTATTTTTATAGCTGAACTGTTTATGTAGTCAATTGACCCATGAAGTTTAGGATGACGTGTAAAACCCTATATAAATTTACACTGTATGACACGCATACGTCACGCATGGCATGCCTATATGTGAAGATAATAAAGAAGAACTGAAAAACAACCGTGAAAAACAGAAACCTAGGGTTCGAGTCCTGTTTAAAAAAGAGATTAATCACACTGTATTAGTTTGATGTCCCAAAGTAAAAGGGTAATTAGTCGATTTTTTTCGAAATTCTAATTGCAGTTTAAATAAAAAATATATATTATTTTTTAAGTATAATATTACTGCTCACATTTTTCAGTATTTAAATGTAGCCAGCAAGTAAATAGCGATTTTCTCCGCATTATTAATATTTAAAATCATTCGA
>JAPWLS010002218.1:0-87936 GCA_028551675.1 Tineola bisselliella
TATATATTATTGTGACATTAGTATGTAAGTGGACAATGCCAGTATACAGCAGCTAAATCAAATTGATAATTATTAAATTAATAAATTTATTTCATTTATTGGAGCCCATTTACTAAAAGTAACGCACCTCCCAAATGAAGACGTCTCCAGCAATCGGGCTTTCGTCGCGCATCCTCGCATCGCTCATCAGGAGCACAGCTCGCACAGCTGAGCCGATATCAGCTGAGACATCTGGGTAGTCTTGTTTCAGCCGGAATACTGTTACACGTAGACCTTCATCTGTTAACTTCGGTAGAGTCACAACCTCTCTGAAACAAGACGACAGTGTAATGCGGCTTCACAAAAAAAAAAACACATGTATCTAAATTTTGATGTGAAACATCTTTTGGCGCGTTTATAAACCGGATCGTTGGCGTGGCGACGCTTGCCGTGGCGATGGGTCGCCACGCTATACTAAAATATATATACAGTCTATATATAGTAGAGTGTACAATGTGGCGACGCTTGCCGTGGCGACGCTTGCCGTGGCGACGGGTCGCCACGCTATACTATTTTACTTATTACGCCGGACAATTCAATATACACGATGTTCACCTCAACACGACAAAGCGCGACCAACTCGATTTTCAGTTCAGGCGCGACCAACTAGATTTATAGTTTTTTAGATTTCACATCTGCCAGGCGTCCCGTGACGGCTCACATTTTTTTATTAATATATACTTATCAAACAGTTCAGAGTGATTCACCAATTACGTGTCATAAACTGTACAATTTACAGAAAATAAATTATTATTATATCTCCATAATTTTATCTTAAAAATTATTTCACATTACAAAAACACTCCCGTACTAATGAATTGTATAATTGAGTTTTAAAAGAATGTCAAATAAACTGCGTTAAAAAATACAATATCGCGACGATGCATTGTTGCTTCGGAATTAGGCGTTAAATAAAATCGCGACTGCATATTTCGCAAATATTGAAGGTTTTTATAGAGCAAATCAATGCGAACCTATTGGTGAGAAGCTGAACTAAATGTGCTCGATAAATAAAACAGTCGACATTTACGAAATAGTTGAGTTTTCAATGTTAAAATCCATGTTGGGATTAGGATCATTGGTGTTTAAATGTTTCAACTTAAAAATACAATATATCCCTACTAACATTATAAATGTGAATGTGAGTCTATTTGTTACGTTTTCACGCAACAACTACTTAACCGATCATCATGAAACTTTGTACACACATTTTTACTAAAAGTAACATAGGATACTTTTTATTTTAAAAAAATTATATGTTTTACTATAGTTTCCAATTGACCATAGTTTCAGCTGTTTGGAATTTTTCTATATTTATTTTTATTTCCGTCTGTCATTTTTATATCACATGCAGTATAAGACTATTTGAATTTTTGAGGTTAGGTGTCATTTTTATGCGAGCGAAGCCGCGGGTAAAAGCTAGTATTGCAATAATTTCAAGCGTATTTACTTGTATAAATATAAAATATATAAAATTGTAATACTAATCAATCAATGATAAAAAGCGTTTATTTACAATAATTTAGTAAAATTAAAATTTGTTAGAATTATCTATAATACAATAAGTTGAATGTTTATTCTGCTTAAAAATTAAGGAATTGTGTAAACATTGTACGCTCGTCGGCTGAGAGCGTCGACACTCGATTCTCAATAAATGCCGCTCCAACTGCTTTCGGAAGTAACGCTTGAGACACGAAATCGCGGTCTATCAATTGCGAAAGTAGTAACGAAATAGTTTGCTTCTATTTGACATTGAACTTACGCAGCTGTATTTTTATTACTCTGCCAGAAGATTTTATGTTACAACTGACTCGGCGTCCATGCTCTACGTTCAAACGCGGGACACATTTTAAGTTTTTTTAACACTAGATTTACCAGACTAGTTTAATGAATTTTATATTATTTTATATATATATTTGTAACAAATATATACTTTTTTGGTTTTGATAGAAATAGGTATATTTAAGCTGGTAAATCTAGTGTTAATTCAAAACAATCGAAGTTTGATATAAAATAAATGAATAAAACGACTAAAAGGTATCGAATACGACCGGATAATTGTAAATAGCGGGTTGGTCGGGAATCCAAATCACATTATTTTAGTGTAGGAATAACAATTAATGAGATATGCCGCTGTCTTATTTTAATTCTATTAATGTGAATATCTTAATTTTTCGGGAGGGTTAACCACACATAAAACGCCAGATCGTATAGTAAGTTATTATATAACATTATAATATTCTCAAACTATAATAATAATTTCCATAATTTATAAAAATATCAGTCGTTTCTAATATAATTGCCGCTTACGACGAACTAGTTGTAAAATTGACGCACAATATTCTATTAAAACAAAAGTTCAAGGTCACCTTTATAAATAAGTTTTACGTTACACATAAACATATTGCGTTACTATTCGTATTTGTTAAGTTACTGTAAACAAATTCTAGTTTTTATTACCATAAATATATACTCACAAGAAGCGGCAGACTTCATTGAGCGGCGGCTCTGTCAGCGATCTGTGTTCATACAAGTCGGCGTGACGCGATCGTGACCTGCAGAACGCTTCCAGCTTGGCACGTGCTCGATGCATGTCCATGCGACAACCGCGCACGAATAACTCCAAGAATTTTGTGTCTACAAAAACAAAAATATATTTTGACATAAATCGATAAATATAAATCAGCACATCACTAGTTTCAGTAATATCTTTTGTTTTTTAAAAATAGTGTAACCTATCATTGATTATTAACTTGGAAATTTCATTTAGTTACAGCGGTCCTTTATATCATATTATAGTGTTAACGTAATTTTGTAGGTAAGTATAATAGATAAACAAAAGAAATAAAAATAATAAAAAAACATATTTTCCTTGACAATAAACAAGCATTTCCTTACAACATATTATTATTATTATAATATATTTTTGCAGACCAAATTATCATAACTAGTTACATATTTACGTAATAATTTAATGTAAAACTTTAAAATATTTATTTAAATATAAAATGTATTCATTATATGTATCTAAATAAAGTATTTTATCAAGTTTTTTTTATAGGTCGTTAACTTCGCAACATAATATAAATTAAAATTAATAAATTTTTAATACACATAGGCCCTTTAGAGGGGCTACGAGATTTCAGAAAGGCATATGACGAGAAGAAATCACAGGAAACTCGCCAGTTATAGCTTGTACAATGTAATGTTAGTATTATACATAGAATACCCTGACCCCAAACTTGTCCTAGTTTTATCCGTATCAAGACAACATAGAACAGTCAGACCTAAAACAAATATCTATTATCATATAGAGTATTTAAAAATATATTATGCGGCTCAATATATAGTAATACCCCGCTTTACGCGACCCCGTTATGCGTGGTTTCACTATAACGTGAAATTCAAATTTATTATTAAATTACGCGAAAGAGTGCGTATAAACATAATGTAGTCATCAACTTCTCTATGGTCGCGGGAATTTCAGTTAGCGCGATTTTTTCCGGAACGTATCCCTCGCGTAAAGCGGGGCATTACTGTATTTTGATTAATTTAATCTTAAAATTAATTAAGTCTTATTATTGTATTGAAAATATCGATTCAGTAAAACGCAAATTTAATTAAAGAAAAATCGTCTTATTGAAAAGCGGTTTTACGGAGGATACTATCTAATTAAATAAATAATTATTTCTAATCAATGTCATAGCAATGTCTTAGACCAGATATTCCCAAACTATATTACATTGAGTGTGTACTAAAACGGAATATGTATATATGTGTATAGAACACTCCATTATTTATATTGGTAACGCTCGTATTTTCTTTTTTTTAAATTCTAATAAGAACAAATAAGACGGTATTAAGTAGTTCCACGACTCGCTACTAGGGAATCTCTAAGTATTGCAATTTAAGATAGCGAAGAGATGGGTCCCAAGGTTATAATTTTTTGTTAGACGGGACATATTAAAAAAGAAATTCCTTAGATAACAATGAAACAAGACTTTTAGTTGATTCAACTCCTAAAAAATACATGGAACCCCAAACCAGAGTATCAAGACAAGAACAGACGAAACCAAATAACTTTTTATATATTTAATACAATATCGTTTTCAATCGGGATTTGAACTTGATGCCCCTCTATTAAACGGTCAACAGTAGGTCTGTAACATTATCGTCCATATTGATTTTTACTGTATATACAGGTTTTAAATTTAAATCAAGCTGGCTTTGAAGTTATGTCAATGAACGACCTCTGTCGTGAAGCTAGCACCTCCTGTTACGCGGATGTCCCGGTTTCAGTGGGCTTATCACGAATTTTAGTCTGGCTTTCGAACCGAGTTCGCTTCAAGCGATTTGTATGGAAATTTGAGCAGCGCCACCGCGTGCGGATTTGGAACTACAATATTTTAGATACTTTTTGCTAATTTTCGAACGTCTCGATCTTTCGTTCATTCGATAGATTGCTGGTGCTCGTTAGTAAAAATTCATGATCCCGATTGCTAACGCTCCGTTTTACTTGTGACAGCTCGATTCGAAAGCCAGACTAAATTCGTGATAAGCCCACAGTTCTCGATCAAAATAAATATTTATTCATAATATTATACGTGTAGCCAATAGAGTAAGTAGACTGTATCAAATGAAAACTCTTGAAAGTTATATTTACACTATATTATTAATCTCTTATAATCTAACCACACACATCCGTTCCCATTCGCAACCAACATCCAAGTCCTCATTCGAACGTCCCTCGCGTTCCTCTTTTGTTTCATTCCAAATTCAAATTGACAGTTTTATTTATAAAATATATATACTATTACATCGCCGCCGAAACCTTTTTTCTGTCGACGACAATACGGATAAACATGTTCAGGGTATTGTTGTTATAAATTTATGGTGTTTAATTACAATACTTTCAAAATAACTTCTAAAGCAGTTTATCTTAAAATCTTTCGTATGCAGACTGAATAAGTCACCTCACTATTGCAAACTTATTATAGCAATCTAGTGTTAACTACAGAGATATATATGTATGTAACAATCACCTCCATATGCCGCCATCGTTACTCTACACATTCCTTTCCAATAGCAATAATAATGAAATGAAAAACTGTTTATTAGCATAGGCACTAAAGGCTCATCGTTAGACTCTACAATGGCTTCGGAAAGGCGTATGACGAGAAGAATACCACAAGAAATTCGTCAATCATAGTCTGTATATAGAAAATTAACAAAAAACAACTGAATTTTAAGAGTATATAACAATTACATATAATAAGCCTGTCTACCTTTATTCTAATTGATGCCTCTATAATATTAGTTTAAAATAGCGCAAGGACCTCCACCGATTCATAATTTGCCACGGTTGCGACAGATACATCGAAATTATCATTCATAAATATTAATGATAGGTTAAAACTGACCGTATGCGCAATCACACACCTGCGAAATTAGATAGAGCAGCTGTCATTATCAATTGTCAGCTATATTGATGGAATCAATTGATTGTTTTCGAAGCCACCAATCGATTAAAACGGTGGCGGTAAAATTGTTATTGTTTAAGAGTCCTATTGAAAATATAAACGTAATTTAAGATGTTTATGAAATCAGGAAATTATTAAACATAATTTCTTTGTTATTTTTGCATAAAAACAACATTGTACATCCGTGTTGAATTATAAGGTAAACGTTCTATTATTTAATAAATAATCAATCCGTAAATCTTAAAAGAACGCACTGTCTCTTTGTCTATAAAAGTAATTAAAAATTTTGTTTCTAACTAGTACATGATTTCAGAAGTAATCAAACGTGTAATTTTCCGTTAAAAAGAATCTTTTTTTAAAACCTTGCTCTTTCCGATTTTCCGCAATGTCATCGACCATATAGAGATTATCTCCTTGTGAGCACCGGAACACTAACTCGGCCGGTTTTATATTTATAGGTTTAGTGGAATTATACCGGAGATTCAATGTCGTGCATTAGATATCATCAAAGGGGTCGGCGGATTTATTTTAGAGCCCCTAGTGTCGAAAAGCGGAACTATTTCGTAAACGTCAAGTTTTTTTGAATTATATCGAAGGCGAACCTATCGGTGAGAAGCTAAATTGAAACGTTCCTTTTTCAATGTTATAATTAATACCAGCCTAAGCAATATGTCTGACATTATAAAAACTTTTTAGAATTTAATAAAAAAAAATATGTAAGACATTTTTGTTTTGTTTTTAGAATATTCGAAATCTAAAAATTTAAGATTGTAGAATTTATTACCAATAACATCATAGTACATTTTAGTCTCTACATAATGACCATAAAAAATCTATAATAATAAACTCTAACGAAAGGCTAATTTAAAAATAAATAAATATATTACTTAGTTTTTAAATGTTTTTACGTAATAGATGAGAAATTTAATAATTCAAAAAGGTATATTACAATACGTATGTATCTTAAAATAAAATTAATAATATTAATACTTCCTTTTCTTACAGTTTTGTTCGCATATTTTTTTCTTAGAACGAATAAATTGTTTATGTATATTTCTATCTATTTATAATTTCCCGCTATTTCTCTTCTGCATTGCTCTACATCTAAAAGTTGGTTGCCTAGAAGAGATCACTTCTTAGCGATAAGGCCGCCATCTCTTTACTCACTTACTTATATTTTATTTTTTCTGTATTATTAAGCGATAAATAAAATAAATAAATAAATTGTTTTAATGTCCTATGAAGGCTCGTTATAATTATATTTTCTTTAGTTTGGTGGAAGAAAAAATTAAATATACAATTAAAATAAAGTTTTCATACGAGTTGAAATAAAAAAAAAACATAAATTCATTGTCATCTCCTAAAATTTAAATGTTCAAATGGATTTTCGTTCCAAATTTGAAAAAAGAAACTGATAAAATTGATTTTTCTTACAATCCAAACAACGAGCTTTGACAGATGATTTGATAAAGAAAAAACGTTTCGTTTTTGTTTTATTCTTAAAACTACGATTTAAATTTGAGCAAATATTCAACGATTAGATTGTTTTTATATTTATATATATAAAAATCAATGGCACTTTTCGTTGTAATTTTATAATTCAAGGACGGGCTCACCTATCCAAACCAAATGTTTAGGCTTTGTTCGGACTATTTAGTAGATGGTTTATGTGAAGTTTGCACAAAATCGGTAGAGCGGTTCTTCGTTTATCACATTTTTTGTAAGAAATTAATCCAATAAATGGCGGATTGTGCTGTCAAATTGAAACTTTTTATCTCATTCATGCTGTTTGATGCATGAATTTGATGTTCCAATTTTTTTTTTTTAATATTTCACTTTATACGTAGCGAAGCACGTACCGGACCGCTAGTTATATTATATAAGTATTTTTTTTATTATAAAATTAAATTATATACATAGTAAAATAGAAGTAATAATACTGAGATAGGCGTCTATCACTTTGTTTTTAGTGTTAAAAGAAGTTTACGGACGTTTTCTATATACCTACTTCTACTAAAACGCGTCAATTTGACGCATATCGTAGCGATAGGTATACCACATAGACAAGTTCAGTAATTCAACACTTTTAAAGAAAATAGACTTCAATATATATTTCCCTCGATCAATGAATAAAAGTCATACAAAGAGATAAAATAAAAATTTAAACAGTTTTTGGTAATTCTCTGATAAAAGTCAAAATGCGTCAAATTGACGCGTCCCGTAAACCTAGTGTTAAGTTAATGTTAGAATTGCGACTGGTTTTAAATCGTAATTGTGTAAGAGATACAATAAACAGGTATAGAGTGGGTTGATTGCAAGCTATTGCACTTTGCCAATTCGTATTGCATTTCAGAGGTTGCAATTGAACTGCATTCTCTACGCATTTACGCGACAATGCAGTGAACGATTCTTCTTCATTAATACGTTCAGTAGTAGTTTTGGCAGTAACTCTATCTATTAAATCATTTAAGCCAGTGTTTCCCAACCTTTTTTGTGCCATGCCCCACAGTCTTTCTAAAATTCTTATGCCGCCCTTATGTAACCAAACACCCAGTTGATATTTTAGTCTCGTCAAGCGAAATTATACCTAATAATTATTTACCGCAATTATTTAAGAATTTGCTTTTTCGTTAAATTTGGCACCGAAATCTAGTATTGTATTTAAATGGCCCGAAGCGAAAGAGTTAAACACGTGTCGAGTTCATTTACGAATTGCCCCCCTGTGGAGCGTAGGCCCCACTTTGGGAAACACTGATCTAAACTATAACCGGTCACGTTTGCGAGCACCATACGGATAAGACATTCTTCCGTTAGGTTTATTAGCTCTTTAGTCCAGAAGTTCCCAAACTATTAGCAAATATTGAGTGGGTCTAAAAATTTAATATGTATGTTTTCATTAATATTGGCAATGTTTGTATTTTAATTTTATTTTCATTCCAATTAGAACCAATAAGACGGCGTTAAGTAGCTCCGAGACTCGCTACTTTTTTTCTAAGATAGCTAAGAGGTCCCATAATTGGAAATTGATGAGCTCAATCAACTTTGAGAATCACTACTTCTTCGTATTCGTAACTATTTTGTCTATGTCCTCAAAAATGACAGATGAGTGTCATAAAGTGTGCTATATTATTTGAAAACTTATTTACGATCTATGTCATTGACATATACACCATCCTGTAAAAATCAAAACAGTGATCCGTGTTAAAATGTGTTAAAATTAAGTAACAATAATTAAAAATTAAACGTAGATTTTTTTTGTTACATACTAGTTACAATTTCTTGTTAGATAATTACATAATCACATTGTGTTTCGAACATCGAGTTTTTATTGTAACCAAAAAAAATGTATCTCAAAATTAATAATTAATTTTGTTTTGTTAAAATTTAAATTAAGAATCGGGCTAAAAAACAGTTGAACAAAAACTGAATTATAAAACAGTCGATTCATCATGACCAACCTGTCAAATATTTGATACACTTCTAAATTTAAAAACCTATTCTTTAGTTAAAAATTCAATCAGAGATGTTATAATGACATTTTAGTCAATGTTGCCCTAACAAGATTTTTTTGATTCCCAATTTAAAATTAAGCATTAATGTCGTAAAATGTAATGTAAGTTTTCATTAGACATCCGCAGCCATTAATAAGAAAATAAGAAGGACAAGATTTGATCTCACTGCTTCATTACAACATCATTCTGTACCTTTCCTGAATAAAACGACTATCTCGCGCAAAAATATTATTTTAAATGTATAACTAGCGAAAATATTATTTTAAATGTATAACTAGCGAAAATATTATTTTAAATGTATAACTAGCGAAAATATTATTTTAAATGTATAACTAGCGAAAATATTATTTTAAATGTATAACTAGAAAAAATATTATTTTAAATGTATAACTAGAAAAAATATTATTTTAAATGTATAACTAGCAAAAATATTATTTTAAATGTATAACTAGCGAAAATATTATTTTAAATGTATAACTAGCGAAAATATTATTTTAAATGTATAACTAGAAAAAATATTATTTTAAATGTATAACTAGAAAAAATATTATTTTAAATGTATAACTAGAAAAAATATTATTTTAAATGTATAACTAGAAAAAATATTATTTTAAATGTATAACTAGAAAAAATATTATTTTAAATGTATAACTAGAAAATATTATTTTAAATGTATAACTAGAAAAAATATTATTTTAAATGTATAACTAGAAAAAATATTATTTTAAATGTATAACTAGAAAAAATATTATTTTAAATGTATAACTAGCAAAAATATTATTTTAAATGTATAACTAGCAAAAATATTATTTTAAATGTATAACTAGCGAAAATATTATTTTAAATGTATAACTAGCGAAAATATTATTTTAAATGTATAACTAGCGAAAATATTATTTTAAATGTATAACTAGAAAAAATATTATTTTATGTATAACTAGAAAAAATATTATTTTAAATGTATAACTAGAAAAAATATTATTTTAAATGTATAACTAGCGAAAATATTATTTTAAATGTATAACTAGCGAAAATATTATTTTAAATGTATAACTAGCGAAAATATTATTTTAAATGTATAACTAGAAAAAATAGTGTTTAAAATTGTCTTTAATTAATAATTATATAATAAAATTACAAAAATGTACTTTAATTTAAAATTAATAAATTCATATTATTGCAATTTTAAACAAACATAATCTGATTTTTTATATAAATATTTAACATTGTAAAAAATTACTCATACTAAAAAAACTTCGTTCCGAAAATCAAGGCTAATTTATGCATAACAAATAACTGTTTAGATCAATTATTATCAATTAAATTTAATGAAATTTTGGTTGAATAAATTAACTTTTCGAGTTAACCGGAAGTCTATGGTTTTCCTTATTGTTCATTTTATTACGCCCCAATTATAAAGACAACGGGGCTCTGGCTATACAGCATTTAAATGACAAAAAGCAAATTTAAATAATTATAAAACGTTAATTATGTATTATTGTCGATGTTGTGTGTTTTCTAATTATGCGTGTAATTGTATTTTTGTGTGAATTGACTCGAATTAGTGTTAACATGGGCTCGGCAAGGTTACGTTTTCGCTTTTTCATTTCTATTATAATGTTTAGAATTTCTAAATAATATTTAAATAGTAATATAATTATCTTACAATCTAAGATAATCAACAAAAGAAGACATGATGACTAACAACAAAAACAGCCAACGAGCGTGATTTTATTTGATTATATTTTAGTAAAATCGATAAGAGTCTCACCTAATGAATCTGGTGATGGCAGATGAGGAGTGGCCGCGCACATCGCTCTGAGTTCCCTCACTCCCCTCTCAACATCCCCGGGACATTCCCCCAGCTCCTGCATGATGATCTCCAGCTGCTTCGGAGAGGGTCCCTGAATGAACGCCATTGCCAAATCTTCACTACACTTTTGAAAAATAAAATTTTTGGCTTCTCTTGTTTATGCTGCCCGCGTTCTTATTTTAAAACTCCCGCGTGCAACAAGAAAGAGCGTAAGGACAAAACTGCGCCTGCGCGTATCGTCGATTCTTTTATAAACAAACTTGTTTCCATCACAAGTCGATGTTTGAATAGCTTTAGTCTTTTTTTACGAAACAACAAGAAATTCGTATAAAAACTTTGGGTGGTGTAATTTTTGCTGCGAATTATTGTCGTCTGTCCAATTTGATGATCGTCGAAGGAATGCGTTCACCTCACGTGCATTGGCGCTCTGTGCCGTCGCGGTGACCCAGATGTGAAATTAATCACGTATCTAAATATTCGATGATTCTGATAAATTTGAATTCTTGTGAAAATTACTCAACGTTAACAATATTCAAGTCAGGGCCAATGCTAACGCTGACATTACGCTTTCACGCCAATTGTCGGTTTATTGACAACCTAGGCGGGTTTATTTATTAGAGATCCTTTTTTTGACATGAGGATTTACGGGATTATTCAATATTTTATAATTTCTTACTGGGCTTTTGTCTGAATCCTCAACATTGGCAGAATTAGATTTAGACATCTGAGGCCATTAACAAAAGAAGAAGAAGAACGTCTATATGAAGAAGAAGTTCTTATTGACGATGTGTTTTAAACATTTTTACGTGCAAATTAGAATTTATAATTTCTTATTGGACTACTCGAATACTCGAGGACTTGGAATACTCGACATTGGCAGAACTGTCTTCATTAGACATTTAAAAAAAGAACAAGAATATACATTTTATTATTTAACTTATATTTTAGTATTTCAATATATTGTAATATAAGGCTCATATTCTGGTGGGCTACTCAGGCATATATATAGCTTGCGTGAATTTTGACATATAAGCCCGTAAACAGTTCTGCCAAACGTCAGTAAAGTAAGCACTGAGTAGCCTATCCGTCATGACGTCGTTGTCAAATCGATAATTTCATAAATATAATAATTACAGGCCCGTAAGTGTTCCTGAGTAGGCCCCCAGAAATGACGTTCAAGTAATGATCTCTATTTGAAACGGGATTTCAGTGGAGCATTTATTCAGTTTACATATCAGTTTCTCCAAAGACTGAAGCTGTAATGAGGTTGTAACTCCAATTATACTTGACATGGTTAATTGTAATTAGTTTTTTATTGTAATATTATTTAATGTATGTAATAAATATTGATGGGAGATAATATCTTTGCAACTATTATAATAATACGACGCGAACTTTGACTTTGTTAGTCCGCTTTTGAGCGTCACAACATTGTTGTCAATTTTACGATGCAATTTTTGAAATATATACATATACATGTTTTTAGTAAATTGCCTCCGTGGATAGCGAGTAGTAAGTCCTAATGAGTGAGCTATTTTTTACAATAATCTCAATTTTGTTACTATTGATTTAATAAAAGGCTTGGCGTACTCGTAATGAGTGGAAAATATATGTTCAATAACTCTTAACTTAATACAAATATTATTTTTAACAAGACCTGTCAATCAATGATTTATTATGATTCCACGTGAAATAACAACTATATCCGTGTAATAATACCATAATATTTTAGTAAAAAAACAGTCTTTAACCTTCGACCAGCGTTACGTGGAGCGCCATCTAGTACTAAGTAGGGAAACTAATAAATTTACTATGAAGCCTGTTTACTATTTCGTTCGCTGTAGCATTTTTAAATATTAGCTAATTAACTAAAAAAATTACCACTAAGTTTTTTTAATCAAATTGTTTCAGATGTTTGGTTATATACATTGTTCATAATGCTAATTTTAACTATCGCGAATATCAATCTTTTTCTATAGCAAACCAAAATACGAACCTATCGGTGAGAAGCCTAACTACAAACACCCACAAAAATCCCAGCCACGACAAAGAACCTATCTTACAACTGAATAAATAAATAAAACAAACAATTTACTAACAAAATGTTTTATTAAAAAAATAATCGTACAATTAGTACTCACACAATTAAATTATTTAAAACCAAATCACAGGATCAATTACACGGGCAAGTCAAAATTACGAGATATAAAAACAATATAATTAATAAATTGATGTATCAATTTATTTTATAGTAAATTACAAGGAACATTGAAGATTATTTTTCTGTACTGGGGGCTTATCACGAATTTAGTCTGGCTTTCGAATCGAGCTGTCACAAGTAAAACGGATCCGTTAGCAATCGGGATCATGAATTTTTACTAACGACTAACGAGCACCAGCAATCTATCAAATGAACGAAAGATCGAGACGTTCGAAAATTAACAAAAAGTATCTAAAATATTGTAGTTCCAATTCCGCACGCGGTGGCGCTGCTCAAATTTCCATACAAAACGCTCGAAGCGAACACGGTTCGAAAGCTAGACTAAAATCCGTGATTAGCCCACTGCTCTTTATGTGACCACAATACTCAGAGCTACATGAACTAAAACGGCAACTACCTGTCAATTTAAACACATTTAAAAACAAAAACATAAAACTCATACCAACGTTCAAGTTTAAACTTATTTAAAAAAAACAAAACCAATCTTAAGTCATTACATATTACATACAATTCAATAAAAATAAACATTATCAAGTTTTATTAAAACCTAAACAGTGGCTCCATCTAGTGATGTACTTGGGAACTATTGTTCATCGTGCGTGGTCACATAAAAAACGCTATGGAAGATATATCGCAATCATTATATCTATATAAATGTTTGTAGCGTGTTATATACACTCGTATAATAATTGTTATGTAAATTTACATGTTTTTCTTACTATGATTTATTAAACGCAGTCTTCAACATTTTCGCAGTCAGTTTTAAAATTTGGTAACCCCAATAAAAAGCTAAATTAAAAAAAAACCGTAAATATGACTTATTATCGAACTTAAAAAACAAAGAGATGCAATTAAAAATATAAAACTTACGTCATATAAATAAAATCATTATAAATTAAGATTATTCTATCAAAAAACAACTATATCGAATAAACTAAAAGTAAGTAAGTACATAATTATAAAAATAATGAAAGTTGCGAAAAAGGAGATTAGTCCCAAATGCAGAATAGTAGATTAAACCTTTTAAAATTGTCAAAGTCGTTTCAAATATACAAAAATTAGTTTAAAAAAATGCGAACCTATCGGCGAGTAGCGAAAACACTAAACTAAATCCTAGAGTTATTGGAATCTAACTTGCCTAGCGAACATATCACCACAAATATCGGCTGTACTCTTGGAAGAACACTCCGAATCCGTGCTATTCTCAGATATGACCGACGGAGACAGCCTCCCCCCAACTTTAGGCCCGACATCGGCACTCAAAATGCGTCTAACAACATCATCGCTCTGTCTCTTTTTATTCCTTAACTGCGTCGCTCTCTTTCTAATATCGGCCAAAAAATTCGTATTGGGTTCCTCTTCTTTCGACACATCAATCTCTAAGCTCTGACAGGTACTTGAGCTGTCAACCGAGACCCGTCTAAGCGAGACGCTTTCTAAGGATTCTATTGAAGCCCCTATACTTCTTAAAGCGACCATACCGTCAACAGACAAAACATGATAATCGTCAAAGAACGGCGAGGCTATTAGGACACCATTGGGAGTTACTCCGAGCAGCTTCGGTTCCTTAACACCGATCGTATGAGATCTGGGCACAGCACAATCGGTGTTAGTGGAAGCCATGGAATGATTATCACAAGTGCAAGGAGGCAGAATATAGGCCTCCTCATTTATATAACTAACAGTGACATCGTCTTTACTTATGGAATACAAAAACGGATCAACATAAGCCCAATCTTGAATAGCACTCGTCCACTTAGCATCTTCGGAACGACTTCTCTTTCCGTTCTCATCCACAAAAATCCCACATTCATTATAACAAATCAGTATCTCCGTAGGGTTTTCCTTCACAAGTAATATTGCTTTAGGTTGCGAATGCTTCTTGGCTGCGGCTGCTATAGTGACCTCGTTCGATCCAAACGATTCGAGTACACCGTTCGGTAAAGTGACCCTGAGAGGCTTCTCGCCAGCAATGTGCAGATGCGTGCACGTGAGCAGAAGACAGTTGGGCGCTCGGTCCACTGTCAGTGATCGTATGACTTTCAAATCCGTGCTCGAAGCTTCGTACCGTAGAAGGAACACTCTCCGACCGCAGGCTGCAGCTGCACACGCGTACTCTGAGCCTTCACCCGATGATCCCTGTAAATGTAAATTAAAAATAATAGTAACATTTTCAATGGTCCCACACTAGGCAATGCCTAAAACGTGGGTTCCATTTACAAATTTTAATAAGCTATAAATAATAATAAAATTCTTTATCTGTAAGAGTTTCACAAATCGGCGAACTTAATGTCTGAAGGCATTTTCTAGCAGCTAACCGGTCTGGAGAGATAATTGAAGAAAAAAAATAATCCAGGAGATGCAAAGAGGAATTCACAGATGGTGTATGAATATTAATGCTATACAGTAAACATAATAAATCTAAAGCAGAGTCTCCTGCGCGTGTTTTTTCGAAACATTACACAAAAACATCGAAACATTGGGGCGTGGCCATACACATTTTTGTATTCGTACACAATGTTTCAATGTTTTTGTGTAATGTTTCGAAGAAATAGGAGCAGGAGACTCGGCTTTAGATCTACATAGTATAATATATACATAGATACAGAATATTATTAATAAATACTTTGTGTATAATAAATAATAACTTTATGTATAAACAATAATTGAATATGTTTCTATGAGATCAGACAATTAAAGGCAGCATCACACCTGGACCATAGTAACAGCTCCAGTGTCGGGTATATTAATTCTATGGACTTTAACGACGGGATTCAAACACGCGGCCCTCTTCATTGCGGACGCAAACATAGCGAGTCCCGCGTGCAGAAGCATTCCGTCCCGTATGAACACCGCCCGCGCTACCGAAGTCAAGTATGTGATGGCAGTCACTCCGGTGAATCCTGCTTCCGAACCATCTTCAAACTCAAGATGAACTGGACCATGGAGGGAGTGAAGGCCGTCCGAGCATGCTGTAAATTGACATATATATATATATATAATAAAAATGAACAAAATACTAGTTCTGAGATAAAGAATCAACCAGCGCCATCTAATGGGCTAGCAGCTACAATCCCTACTAACAAACATTATAAATGCGAATGTGTTTTCACGCAACAACTACTTAACCGATCATCGTGGAACTTTGTACACATATTTTTGGAGGTACTAGAAGGATAACATAGGATACTTTTTATTTTTTTTCCAACTGACTATAGTTTCAACTGTTTGGAATCATATTGATTCATTTCTATTGAAATGATCTCTGATACTTATTTAGTGACTACAGCGATTACCTATAGCAATAGTATCTTCAGCCAAACACAATGCAGCACTCGGTGGTGTGGTTACAGTGACAACACTGCTGGGAGCATATCCAAGTGGACGTTGCAGCTGTTGCAATAACCTAACGCGGACCTCCTCCACATCACACACAGCTGTCAAATGACTAGATTTAGCGTCATTTGTTTTTATCTGGAGAAAAGTTATATTGACGTATAATATATGTAACCATGGTGGGCGTAGCCACCTAAACCTAATCAAACCTAAAAAACTTAATAATCTAGGACCTAGATTCTAGGTACTAACTACAATACTTAATATCCGTAAGAAAGTTCACACTCGACAGTCGTCAGTCGACACAAAAAAAATTAACCGGGGTAAGACCGCGGGTATAGTTTGCTAGTTACATATTATTTTAGACTGCTGTCTCACCCTGAGCCCATGTATGTAACTTAAAAATTTCGGAGACATCACAACTAAACTAGTCTTCACTATAAACTAGGATAGTATCAAGTATTTTACTAGTTGAACATCTTCGCTCTCTTTCTGACCCGTACAACGCTCGATCTTGCGTCTCGCTCACACTCACGTTCCGTTTACTCACGTTCATTGTTATTAGTCTTTCTTTTGTTTAATTTGAATACTAATTACTTTATTTTTGAGTTAATATTATTACTAGATTACTCTTTTCTTTTTATTTATGTGATAATTTAGTTAACAATAATAATAACACGTAATTATGCAAGTTTTTACGTTTTTCACCAAAAAAAAAATAATACGTGACGATTATTTTGAACGGCAGTGTACTACACAAGCATTCCCTCTCCACACATTTATTGATCAAGCTGTTTGGTGACTTTTATATTCACAAAGCCTATATATACTCACAGTAAAAGCCCTCATCGCTTCTTCCTTTGGTATATTTACGTCTAACGGATAATTGTTAACGAGACTGGCTCGAGTAGTTACACCATCGACTGTAAAGGTTAGACCTCCATTATCTACTTGAATTGACGTCCTCTCGCGACGTCCGTCACTCCTGGAATAACACATCTTATTGTACTTGCAAATATACACCGAAAAGGAAGGTAGAATAAATATACCTTTCTCATAGTAAACTAATAAGAAACTACCCTCAGACTACTTAGTAAAATGGAACACTAACCATATCAATATCAAACTGGTTGAATTTTCATTGCAATTTCGGCTATCCGGAGTGTCTATACTTGATTTTCTGAAAAGAACAAAGCACAATAATTACAAGTTACAAAGTTAATAATACATATTGTGAGATACAAAACTTAGTAGCGCCACCTATTGGTCACTAGCAGAGTCACTACATATAATTGGTTGTTTCAGGCGTTACTTTGCGGAAATCCATATTAAAGGAAATTATTTAAAATTATTTTGCTTATAATTCCCGCTCTACAACATTCAATAACTTGTCTCGACGCGTTTCGCCACTTCACGTGGTATCATCAGGATACGTGTGATCGCTTCGGCTTCGCTTCGACGACTGAGTTTCATTTAAAACAAACTTACCCGTTAACGATTTTCGTTGGCTTCTTAGGCGTTGGTTGGTAACTAAAAAAAAATATTTTAATATATTATAATATCTTTAAATAAAATACAATTTGTGCAATAAACGTACTACCAACCTGGAATCAGCGGCTGAGAGGCGACTTTTTAATCTTTCTATTTCCTCTCGTAGTTCTCTGAATAAATAAATGAAGTTTTTTATTATTTTTATATTTTATTCAATCGTCTTTCTTTATTTCTTACTAGCTTTTACCCGCGGCTTCGTTCGCATTTAAGTCATTAAATAAGTATTAGAGATCATACTAACTCTAGTCAATTGGAAACTATAGTAAAAATATATAATTTTTTTAAATAAAAAGAATTAGATGTTACTTCTAGTACCTCCAAAAATATGTGTACAAAGTTTCATGATGATCAGTTAAGTAGTTGTTACGTGAAAACGTAACAAACAAACTCACATTCATATTTATATTAGTAAAAAAGATATCACAACAAAATAGGAAATATATAACAATTTCAAATTACAAAACTAACTACTAATTTATACCAAACCCTACATTCTTATAGAACAGCGGTTCTCAAACTTTTTTGGCGAAGGAAAAAGCCTTAATATAATTATAAAAAAACTGATTTATATGTATTTATGAATAATCATATTGCAATGTCATATTTAGTTGGAATATTTAGATGGCCTCTTAATATCTCCCTTTGGTAGGTATTTTTTGCAGTATTTTAGCCCTAGGGTTCCGCGGAACACCACTTTGAGAATGGCTGTTGTAGAATATAATATAAGAACATGCAAAAATAATAAACACCTATTAGTCTTCCTTGAAGGTGGCGAAGCGACGACACGCTTGCTTTTCCCAAACAGTCTATTCCCGAGCGTGCATTTTTTCCGATTAGCCTCCTCCACTTTGGCTTGCAGAAAGTCTATCAGTTTGGTCTGCTGTCGCAATGTGGCGTCCGTCTTGGTCTCACGTGTCCTCCAAAATGAAGCCGCAGCGTCTGCTGCTTCCCTGGCAGCTGATATCTCCTCCTGTTGACATTTTTAAGATTACTTCTCTTATTGATAGATTCCATAGTGAATACATTATCACCAAATGAACATTTATTTATTATTAAGAGTAACTAAATTATAAACGAAAAACAATTTAAACCTCCACATATATAGCTAAAGCATGAAGAGGTATTAAAATACATAATTTATTTTCCGTTAGTCCATGATGTTACTGAATGTTATTTGAAGGCCAATAACATATCCAGCTACTTCTTCGGTGATACGCTTGGACTTGTCAAAATACAACTATACTTAATAATAAGAGTGGCCGTGGCCTAGTGGTTGAGGGTGTGAACTCGCGATTGAGAGACCCCGTGTTCGAATCTCTCAAAAATTAACCCGGTACCAATGTAACTTTGTTATATGTACTTTGGTCGCTCAATGCCTGTAGTATAATATAGGCACTCAAAGAGTTGGTAGGCAGTCTGATGATGGCATTAGCCTAGTATGCCGTCCCGGGGTAGTACCAACACTTTCAAGCGGAACACCCGTGAAGTGACCTGGTCGCGCTTCGGGGTCAGCTTGGAAGTAGCCGGGATAACGAGAGGAGTGTGCCCTGTCAATTTGGACAGAGCACATTCGTCTCCTCAAGCCGGCATAGTGGAGGCGACTGTTGCACGCGGACAACTGTCTGTGGTAACAGTTGTCTGCACTCATATACCGCACTTTTACTTGGAGACCGCTTGTACACCAGTGGGAATGATTTAAATACATACAAAAAATAATAATTTAAAAACACGTAAAAAAATCCATATGTGAGAAATACGAATCTACAATACGGTCTTCAACGTGTTAATATCAATCATTATATTATCCAAAAAAAAGTCTATAAACCTGAGCATCAGCCAATTGAGCTTGCAGTTGCAGCACAGTGGAGTGTTGTTCGTGTGTTCTGGTCCTCAGGCAAGAGCTCTCCTCCTGAACTGAGCGCAGCCTTGAAGAGGTACCTTTGAGAGCGGCCTCGGCCCGCGCTTGAGCGTCCATACTCTCAGCTAACTCGTCCTCCAATTCAGAGACACGCGTTTCACTTCTGTCTAGACGCTCCTGATTAAAAATTATAAAAGTATTATTACTAAAATTAATGGGTAAATACAACCACCATAGAGAAGTGTCTATGGTAGCCTGACATGTGACTACAAAACACCTAATAAATGCTATTATATTTATTCTTCTACGTCATAGTAGATTTATTATATATTATTATGACATTAGTATGTAAATGGACAATGCTAGTATGCAGCAGCTAAATCAAATTGATTGTGATAATTTATTTCATTTATATTTGTATTGACGAGTAAAAGCGGTCTATTGGAGCCCAATTACTAAAAGTAAATAAATATATATGATTGGCGAGTTTCTTGTGGTCTTCTTCTCGTCATACGCCTTTCCGAAGCCATTGTAGAGTCTGACAATGAACAAGCGCACGCCTTTAGTGACTATGCTAATAAACTATTTTCATTTCATTTCAATATTTTGAAGCAACAGTTGTCTGAAGTCAGGGTCAAAATTTATCCAAAAATCTCTATTTAACTGAAAAATATTATCTCTCTCTCGATATGTGCTCCATCTACAGATCAACATGTAAAACTCACTTTAAGCACATCAATCTGCGCCTGCGCATGTTCGGTGGCGTCCCTCGCGTCTTCATATTGTTTTTTAAACAATGCAGCTTCAGATTTATTCTCCACTGAAGTTGTCTCAGCTTCTGATAGACGCTTACGACAATCGGCCACTTCTTCGCGTACACGTGACAGTTCATTCTGTAAATATGAAAGCAACCATACAATAAAACTGTTATAAAGGATCGCGGTGTCGTGAACGGCAAAGGAGATATCTGCATCTCTTTCTCACACGCCTCAACTTCGACACGATTAGAATATAGTTATCCCTTTCTACTGTTTCTCTCAGTCCAAAGTCCAATCTATATCCATATTGTCGACTGTACTTAATGCTGTTGGCATTATGTACAAGCTAATCTTAACTTGCCTTAATAGCCTGTCATATGACCACTTGGTCATATGACCCACCTGATCATATGACCAAGCTCGAGGAGACAAATGTGTCCTTACTATTATAATTAGTTAATTACCTCCAAATCACGATTTTTAATTTCATTCATGTCTGATAACTTCTCCAAATCGGTCAGCTGCTCTTCTAGCAGACTGCATGCTTCTTGCAGCGCCTTGTTATTCTGAAAATATATAAACGATCAAGAATACCAACAAACGATGTCTAATTTAATTAGTTGTTTCAGGCGTTACTTTGCGGAAATCCATATTAAATGAAATTATTTAAAATTATTTTGCTTATAATTCCCGCTACAACATTCAGTAATTTGTCTCGACGCGTTTCGCCACTTCACGTATCCTGATGATGCCACGTGAAGTGGCGAAACGCGTCGAGACAAATTACTGAATGTTGTAGCGGGAATTATAAGCAAAATAATTTTAAATAATTTCATTTATGTCTAATTTATTTATCTATAAAACCTACCTACAAAATTACATTAGAACTACATATTATAAAAACGATTACTATTATATAAACTAAATGAAATTTTAATTAAAGGATAGAACTGCATGCTCAAGGTGATAAAGGGAGATACTACACTTCTAATAAAATTACAAAAATACATAAAAATAAAAAAATAAGAACCAAATAGATGTAAGGAAGAAGGGAGAGAAAAAAATTGTTTAGTAGGACCTGATTGAAGACATTATGCAGTTATTATGGCTAGTGTCAAACAACACAGTGGGCTTATCACGAATTTAGTCTGGCTTTCGAGTCGAGCTGTCACAAGTAAAACTGATCCGTTAGCAATCAGGATCATGAATTTTTACTAACGACTAACGAGCACCAGCAATCTATCAAATGAACGAAAGATCAAGACGTTCGAAAATTAACAAAAAGTATCTAAAATATTGTAGTTCCAAATCCGCACGCGGTAGCGCTGCTCAAATTTCCATACAAATCGCTTGAAGAGAACTCGGTTCGAAAGCCAGATTAAAATTCGTGATAAGCCCACAGGTATAGAAAAATAACACGGAATTTACCTGCAAAAGTGTATTGTTCTGGAGTCGCAGTTCCTGTGCCTCATCTCTGAGTACAGCACGCTCTCTGGTCGCCAACTCCTCTTGTGTCTCCGAATGAATGCGACGTTTCTCAGAGTATTGCAGCTCGCTCTTCAGTTTCCTTATGTCGTTGCGAGATCTTAAAAAGGAAATATTTAATACATTTAATGCGGTTTAACACGTTGAATACCGGATTGCAAAATAACGAGGGGAGTGTGCCCTGTTCATTTGGACAGAGCACATTCGTCTCCTCAAGCCAGCATAGTGTCTGTGGTAACAGTAGTCTATCCTCATGGACCGCACTCTAGCTTAACATCAGGCGGAGTGTGGTCATATGCTGGGCTATCAATAATAAAAAATAAAAAAAACGTATTTCTCACATATGGACCAGCATTTTTCAAATATTTTTTTGTATTGTATGTATTTAAATCATGCCCACCAGTGTACAAGCGGTCCCCAAGCAAAACATATCGAGTGACCCACCGGTGAGCATGCGGTCTTTAACGTGTTAATATGGTTGTTGTGAGATACAAGATTGAATAGCGCCATCTACCGGTAACTAGCGGCACTAGTACATGACTAACCTATCAACCTCAGCTTCATAAGCCTCATTAGTTTTAGCGACAATCTTCAAGCGTTCTTTAACGTGATCCAGTTCTTTCTTAACGCTATCGAGCTCCGGTTTTAGGCTCTCTAATTCAGTTTGTAACTTAGCCGCTTTCTGTTCGGTGCTCCTCCGTGACTCCATAGCCGTCGTGAGACGTTCCTCCAGTCTCTTCACTTCGCGTTGTGATGCCTTCGCTTCGCTTTGGAGATCCGTTAGTTCCCGTTCCTTTAACAATTAATTCAGACCTTAGATCAGCCATTCTCAAAGTGGTGTTCCGTGGAACCCTAGGGCTAAAATAATGCAAAAAATACCTACCAAAAGGAGATTATAAGGTTACATCTAAATATACCAAATATTACATTGCAATATGATTATTCATAAATACATATAAATCAGTTTTTTATAATTATATTAAGGCTTTTTCCTTCGCCAAAAAAGTTTGAGAACCGCTGTCTTAGATAACTGAAACATCAGCAGATAGCATTCGCCCTCGCTATGCCGGCCTAAATAGTCTGATAAGCACTCTTTTAAAAATAATTACCTTCCGCCATCTTGCCAAATTAGATGTCCTAGCTTCCTGTTTCAACACCACCAATTCTTCAGCTCGACCCTAAAACGTGAAACAATAAACTAAGGCAAATATTCATAAATAACGCTTGAACATTATTTAAATGCATTTTATTCTATTTTATGCAGTAATAATTATTTACTAATAAATAATAAATCTTTAAACACGACAACCATTAGACAATAGTCAAAATAAAATAGTAATATTTTGCATATAATGATATCAAATATCCAATTTAAACATTAATTTGTATTTTTAATCTTTCTATTTTAATAATTAACGATTGGAACAATTTCTATGTAATGACAGGTAGGTGACAGTAGACAGTTGCAATGGATTACTATCATTAGTCAAAAATCACGTCACCAATTTTTCGAGCGTGCGATTGGTCTATTGTTTCGTATAGTTGAGTGAATCTATGCAATATGTCAATATCAATATCGTTAAGACAAAATTCACCTGTAAATGTTGTTCAGCTTTCTCCAGCTGCTCCTTCAATAGCTTGATCTGCGCTTGAGCACTGGCTTCAATGACGCTCTCCGTCTCAGCCACACTCTCGGTGTCACTCAGCACGTCGTCTCTTTTCCTCTCGTTCTGCGTCGCTTCAAGCGCTCTCACCTCTCTTTCTAACTGTTTCACCAGTTGTTCTAATGTCGTCACCTGAATTGACAATCATATTAGCTCTAGAATTCGGGTCACCCCCCTCACCGCTTTAAAGCGCTATTTTGTTCAATAATTCAGCAGCTAAGAGAACTAGCTACGGCCAATTGGACCAGACGTTGCGTTTATTTTACAAACTGCGACAAATGCGTTTATTTTAATACTTAATTTTAAATAAATCAGTCCACTTAATTCATCAACTACGAGCCACATGCGACTCTTTGAAATATGAAATACTCAATGCAACGTTTTTTAACACTAGATTGACCAGAGCAGTCAAAATGGCTGGTCTTGCAAGATCAAATTAAAATTCCTACTGCATCTAACATTTTCTTTAATTCTTCTGATCTTCTTTAATTTATAACAGAAGAATTAGTTTTATGAATTTTATATTATTTTATATATATTTGTAACAAATATATTCTTTTTTGGTTTTGGTAGATATAGGTATATTTAAGCTGGTTAATCTAATGTTAATACATTTTAAATACGTATTTAATTGCGGCTAGCGATTTTGAATAATGGCTCGTACTATCAAGGAGCTTGGCCGCTCCATACATCAATCATAGAGTCAGTATGTTTTTTATACTACTTTTAAATTCTAAACCTACCTTTTGCCGATGTCTCGAGTCCGAATTCAGAGCCTCAGCAGCCCGTCTTTCAGCAGCCTCCACTTGTTGAGTGAACCTAGCTTCAGTCCTATTCCTCTGTTCCTCCATGGCCACCTCGCGACTTTTCAATTCTTCTATCGTCACCTGGAGCTCCTGTTAGAAGAATTGCATTTACCAACTATATTACTAAACTACAAAAAACCGTAGTTTTAACGATATATATGAAAATGTCACGGATCTTGATTTATTCCATTTGCAGCCAAAGAAGCTCAAGTCAATCTTGCACTTGGCTTTCCTATAACACTCTATGTCCGAGCAGCAGACTGGCATTCGTATTTAATCATAATGTATATAGTTTTCTTCAGATGTTTTTCACAACTATTAGGTTAACAAATTTAGCTTTATTTCTCTAGTCTAGTGTAGTTGTTACTTTCATGTTATGGTTTGTTAACTGTTTGTTTATGCAGTCTAAATAAATAAATGACAATCTTCAAATGGATACACATTGGACTTTGGACTGGAAGAAATAATCATTAGAAAGGGATAACTATACTCTTATGGGTATGTGTGAAAGGGATGCAGATATCTCCTTAGCCGTTTACAACATCACGTTTCTCTTTCTATCGCTTGTATACCTACAAAAAGTGTATCCATTTGAAGATCGCCGTACACTAAAACCATCTCACGGTAAATTATTACCTTAACTTGGACCAAAAAGGTGTTAGATCTACATTTCTCCTGTGTCAACTGCGATTGTAGATTTTTGATCTGGTCTTTGACATCTTCGTTATCACGCTGCTTGTCTACTAGCGAATCCTGAAAATATATTTAATCATTACTTCTTGATATTCAGAAATAACACTTGAGTGCAGTTTGATCTGCAATCACCTGATCATTACTTAAATGCATTTTATTACATTTTATGTAGAAAAAAAAAATTAATAATAAATCTTCAAACACGACAACCATTAGACCAGGGGTCGGAGACCTGTTTGTCCTTGAGGGCGCAATACTAAATTTGAAAATCACCAAGGGCGCATATTTTACAAATCTGTCCACATGCCTATTCTAAACTCAACTGACTACTTGCTGTATATCGCCGTTGACAAGAGTGAGTAAATCGCTCTGGCTATCATACATTTACATTAGTCCAGCGAGGGCGCATTAAAAATCGATTGGGGGCGCCATGGCATTAGACAGTAATCAAAATAAAATAGTAATATGTTGCATATACTTATATATCAAATGTTCAGTTTAAACAGTAATTTGCATTTGTTTTTCTGTTATTTATTTATTTATAAGTAACGATTGAAATGACTTCTTAAAAATGCGTTTAACAGAACGTAATGACAGCTAGCGTAGTGACAGTAGACAGTTGCAATGGATTACTATCATATATATATATATATATATATATATATATATATATATATATATATATATATATATATATATATATATATATATATTATTCAGGAAAGAGTGACATAAGTTTCAGCTTAAAGATTATAAAATAACAAAACTACATACCTGAATCTTCTGCAACTGATTCTTAAAAACGACAATCTCAGACTTAAGCGTCGCATTAATATGTTCTAATTCGGCTATTTTCCTTTCAGCTTCAGCCTGCGCCTGCGACGCTCTCATTGCGTTCGATTCGGCCAGAGCGATCTTGGCGACCGCATTCGTGAATTCGATCTGCCCTCCGGTTAACGTTTGACGACGCAGTGCGCGCTCTTTCGCTATTGTGTCCTTAAATTTTAATTAATAAATAACTATTATAGATGAAAAATGTTCATTTTGCACAGACCAGCCATTCTCAAAGTGTGTTTCGCGGAACCCTAAAGCTAAAATACTGCAAAAATACCTACCAAAGGGAGATTATAAGGTTACATTTAAATATTCCAACTAATTATTACGTAATATTACATTGCAATATGATTATTCATAAATACATATAAATCAGTTTTTTATAATTATATTAAGGCTTTTTCCTTCGCCAAAAGTTTGGGAACCGCTGGCATAGACCCTTTAGGCTCTTGCGCATAGTCAGAATCTATGAGATTTCTGAGAGGCATGTGACGAGAAGAAATCACAAGAAACTCGTCAATACAATATAATGTTAGTATTAGTAGGTACATTTTTGCTTAGCTTTAAAAATATATTACAATTAATGTAAATAAAGCTAGTACCTAAGTATATAAGCACACCAACATAATGATCAAATATTTCTACTGAAGCAAAAATGGAATGAGATAATTTGTGACATTTTTTAATTTTTAATTTATATACTTTTAGTAATTGAGCTCCAATAGAGCGCTTTTACTCGTCAATACAAATTTAAATGAAATAAATTAATTAATTTAATAATTATCAATTTGATTTAGCTGCTGTATACTGGCATTATCCACTTACATACTAATGTCATAACATTATAAATCTACTATGACGTAGAAGAATATCTGCTGTATAGGGGCATTGTCATCCTATTATATACCTAAGGGTAAACATAAAATGACATAGGTTATGTCCAAGCTTTTTTATCAGTAAGATATTCATCTAACGTGTAAATGTGATGTAATAAAAATGAGTGACCAGCATTTTAAATAAAAAAGCAACTAATAATACGAAAAAGGGGAACTTTTAAGATCACTACTACTGACTACTTTATAACACATATCTACATCTACAACAACGGAGAAAAAAACACAACGTCAAAATCTAACTCACTATAGGCCGAACATTGATTTCCGTTAGACGTCTATGGCGAAGCACGCGAACTTGTTCGACAATATCCTGTATATAAAACACGTAAAATTTATCGTATAGTTGTCCTTTTCTTAACAATAATGAATGACAGAGAGAGCTATATAAATATTATAAATCTTCTCTTATATTTATTTCTAATAGTAAATAAGAATAAGAAGTATTGTAAACGGCGGAGATATATGCATCCCTTTCACACATGCCTCAACTTCGACACAATAAGAATATAGTTATCTCTTTCTAATGATAGTTTCTTTCAGTCCAAAATCCAATCTGTATCCATTTAGAAATTGTCGTTTATACCATATAGAAAATAACGACAGACATTAGTCGCTTCCGCTATGCCGGCTTAGTTTTATTTATTAAAATTAGTGAATCAGAAATTTATTAGTATGTACTGTCTATATTGTATACATTTTGGTTCACATTCATTATTTAAATCTGTGTATATAAAGTGGAGATTCACAAGCACTTCCTGCATAAACAGAAGAATAAGATCCTCTGACAACATAATTATTTAGTACATTTTGAAATATATGTTATTTAATTATTTTTATCATTATTTTGTATTTATTTATTAATAATCGAAATTATTTTGTATTTATTTTATTTTTTACTATTTCTAACATCACCGCTCATACCTCCTAAAGGTTAACTGGTAAAAAGTGCCTAAAGGTATTAAGTTCGCCTTTTGTTATTTTGTTCAATAAAGAATTTATTATTATATAAGCCTACTCACTTTATAATGTTCCTCTTGTTTTCTAGCAGTCTCAGCAGCTATATTAGCCCTGTCAGCATCCGCCACCAACTCTGCCACTCTGCTTTCAAGCCTTCTGCATTCTTCTTTGAGCATATTCTTCTCCGTTTCCAATTGTTGACTCTTAGCGTACGCCGTCTTCAGATCTGACGACGTGCGATCCTTTATCGAGGACACGAGATCGTTATTTGTTTTCTCTATCTGACGACACTCTTCTCTTTTCGCTTGTAGTTCTTTTTCTAAACGACTAAAAAGAGATATATTGATTAAAGGAAATTATTTAAAATTATTTTGCTTGTAATTCCCGCTATAACATTCAGTAATTTGTCTCGACGCGTTTCGCCACTTCACGTGGCATCATCATCCTTTAATATGGATTTCCGCAAAGTAACGCCTGAAACAATTAATTATATATTGATTTATAATTAACGCTCCGCTACACCGTATGTCAGATACCTACAATCGGTACAGCACGACTTTGGATCTGTTTGATTGCACTATGCCCACTATTAAAAAGTTAAAATGCAGTGAGGAGTAAATTTCACATATGACTAGTGGTTTGGCACTTGAACCTATATGCATGTCGTGTCTGGCGCTGCTAGACCATACATAAAATAAGTTATTTGTTGTTTTTTCTTTTAATCTTATGTTCGATAGTTGTAAGTGTCTGTTGCCAGACCTAATTAAATAAATAAATAGATAAATAATTGAAGTCATATACATTAGAGTAACTTAACACTAGATTTACCAGACCAGTCAAAATGACAGGTCTTGCAAGATCAAATTAAAATTCCTACTGCGTGTAACATTTTCTTTAATTCTTCTAATCTTCTTTAATTTATAACAGAAGAATTAGTTTTATGAATTTTATATTATTATTTTATATATATTTGTAACAAATATATACTTTTTTGGTTTTGATAGAAATAGGTATATTTAAGCTGGTAAATCTAGTGTTAATTAAAAATACATACTTACCGATTACAATTACCAAGGCCAAGTATCTCCTTTTGCAGTTCGAGCCTTGCATCCTGCGCGTGTAATGCCGCCTGCTCAGTCGCGGCCTTCAGTTCAGCCGTGGCAGTCTCCGCCGTAGCTTCAGCCGCTGCCAATCGCTCCTGAAGACGTGACAGCTCCCGACCGCGGAGAGACGCTAACTTTTCCGCTGATCTGTTGAAATGAAATGATATGAAAATCGTTTATTTGCATAGGCACTAAAGGCGTACGCTTGCTCATTGTCAGAATCTATAATGGCTTCGGAAATGCGTATGACGAGAAGAAGACCACAAGAAACTCGCCAATCGTAGCCTGTACGTAAAATAATTATCAAAAAAAACTGAATTTTCATTCAGAAAAAAAGTAAATAACAATTCATAAGTCACATAATTCTAAATGTTTAAATAATAACTTTAATAAAGTCTCCTAAACATGTTAGTTAAGCATCCAGCGCCATCTACTGGCTAATTGACTTATTATTAATGCATAGCTTACTTGTACGTGGCCAAATCAATGGCAGTACAATCATGCGACGAGCTGAAACCTATCGATTGTTCTTCATTCTCCTCTTGGGCCACAAATGAGAAACCTAAAACAGTTTTACACTTACATTATATAAATTTATAAACTGTTTATTTATAGATAAGTCTAGACCAGCGGTTCCCAAACTTTTTTGGCGAAGGAAAAAGCCTTAACATAATCATAAAAAACTGATTTATATGTATTTATGAATAATCATATTGCAATGTAATATTTAGTTGGAATATTTAGATGTAACCTTATAATCTCCCTTTGATAGGTATTTTTTACAGTATTTTAGCCCTAGGGTTCCACGGAACAACACTTTGAGAATCGCTGGTCTAGACAAGTTTATAAACACAATTAAAATGCTGAAGATAGCATTTTATTATGAATAGCTCAACTTCAATGTTCAAAGATCATGTAGCTTGATTTTATTAGCTGCCTTACTCATGAGCGTAGCCAGCCATGGGCCCAGGGTGGGGCAGCAGTCTAAAATATTATGTAACCAGCAAACTATACCCGCGGTCTTACCCCGGTTAACTTTTTTGTGTTGACTGTCTAGTGTCAACTTTCTTATAGATATCAAGTATTGCAGTTAGTACCTAGATAACTAAGTTTTTTAGGTTTGATTAGGAACCTTACAGGTCAGAGGCCTTACCTATAAACGGTAGTTGTCCAGCGAAAGGAGACCTAGTCCGGAACGGCATAGCATCAGGCTGTGAAGGCTCCCGAGAGACCTTGGCAAAGTAAGTACTGTCTTCAGGCCCACGGAGACGTGGAACCCATGGCGGTACCTGAATTACATAAACAAAACAAAAACGTAGTTATATTGCTATATATAGAATTTAAATGCCTTGGCATACAAGTTATTGCTTAATAATACAGCAAGCAAAAGAAACGATCTCTTCCAAGCAACTAACTTTGAGATGTAAAGCAGAAGAGAAGTAGTGGGAGACACAAATTAAGGCTTCCAATCCCGCGTGCTGCGAGACAGGTGCGTTAGTTGCGGGATTGGAAGGAAGCACGCACACGACTCCTCGCGACGTAATTAATGCCATAAAAACTTCTGTCAACATTCAGTTTTTTTAAAATTTAGTATATATTATATTTTTGTTTTTTTCGATATTGTTTCTGTATCCTGTGATAAATAGACAGTGTAATTTGATTGATTGATCTCAAGCGAATAGTAAAAACAAATAGGGAGTTATGTTGATTAATTCTGTTGTTTAATTTGCCTTATATATATTTTCTATATGCGGGATTCTGCGGGATTGGAAGCCCTAGTACATATAGATAAACATGAACTACACACAATACACACCATGTTACATAGATACATACATAAGCTTACATAAATACTAGGACTTACTCGATTATCTCTGTCACTCACCTGATCTCTTATGTTGTGAGGAGAGAGATGCTTCAACGCCGAATGCTGTAATGTATCCAAATAATGGAATCTCTTAGACGGTTGCACTCGGAGCAAGCCAGCCACGAGGGAGCGCCACTCCTCTGAAGGAGCAGCGGGCAAAGAGTCGAAGGGTGGCGTAGGATTTTCTGTGAAATTTGTATTTGGAAGGTTATTATGACTACATGGACTTAGAATACATACAAAATGGACTATAAGCATTCCTCACCATTACTGGCTTAATATAATAATGAATAACATTTAAATACAGTGGAACCTTTGATAAGGAGCAAAAATAAATTGTTTAACACTAGAAGTGTCGTGCTGCATACTATACCTTTAAAGACCGCAGCCGTCAATTTTGTTTACTATAAGAATATCGCTGCCGTCACATTGACGTATAGGAATCTCATATACCACAAATATAATAATGGTTTTTTACATGGATTTAAGCTGACAATAACAAATTAGGAAAAGTGGTAAAATACGAAAAGAAACAAAAACATAGTTTGTAAAATATTTAAGAATGAAATCGCCGTGCCGTCAAATTGACGGCGTTGGTGTTTCTAGTGTTAATTAACGAGCTACGTGGATAAGGGAATCCCCGAATCGTGCGATAGAACTTTCCGTGTTATAGCTACATCAATTTGCGCTAGTTAAGATTGTTTCGCTTAACGAGTAAGACTCCGGAACGAATAATGCTTGTTATGCGAGGTTCCACTGTATATTCATAATACATAAATGTATTTTTATTATTATTATTTTGTATTTTTTCTTCGTTAATTTTAAATTGATAAAACTAACAGGATTCATGTTGTGTTTAGAGCAACCGAATTGTAGCGACTTTTATATAAAATATATGGGTTTATCAAATTTTGAAAACAAATACAATAAAACCTCCTCGATCGAAGAAGAAATTCGACTATGGGATAATGCTATAACTTAAAAAAAGCACTCATATCTAGATAATAATTATATTCGACAATCATTATTTTAATTAATTGTATCAGGCGTTACTTTGTGGAAATCCATATTAAAGGAAATTACTTAAAATTATTTTGCTTATAACATATCCTGATGATGCCACGTGAAGTGGCGAAACGCGTCGAGACGAGTTATTGAATGTTGGTAGAGATTATTTTCCTTCATCGACCTAATGTAGCGGGAATTATAAGCAAAATAATTTTCTTTAATTATTATTTTAATTATCTTGCGAATCTTATAATAAAAAAATCATTCGATTTCTAATAATATAGATCCTTTTTATTATATATTAGCTGTTGCCAGCGACTTCGTTCGCGTAGTAATGAAGATATAAAGTACTATGAAGTTTAAATTTTAACATGATAAAATAGTTATTGTGACATAACTGTAATAGTTAGACATATGGTATTAAAACTGTTGTATATCACTTTGCTCTATTGTCAATCATTTCCGCAGCGTGCGCAATATAATGATTTTTTTTTTTATTTTTATCAGATTTCAATTACATTATTGAAATTTTCATCTGGGTTTTTGAAAATATTATATAGCCTATGTTTATCAGGGATAATGTAGGATACTAATGGTAAAATAATTTTTCAAATCGGTCCAGTAGTTTTGGAGCCTATTCAATACATACAAACATTCAAATGTTTCTTCTTTATATATTAGTATAGATTGTTTTAATGTAATTTTGTAGGTAGGATTAATAAATAAATAGAAATGAGACCAAGTGAAATTGTCATATACCTGCACGTTCATATTTCTGTATCCGAGCCAACGTATGAGCGAGAGTATCTTCATCGCCTTCCGTGAATGGCTTCCTCATGGTGACCAGTTCGAATGCTATCACACCGAGAGACCAATAGTCACACGCAGACTGCAAAAGGAGAATGTCTTTTAAGTTTATCTTTAACCCATTACTTCCCAAGCGTCAAAAAATTGGAATTTTTTGGTGAAAACTTTAAATTAAGTTCATAATATGTTAAAAAAAAAACAATATGACAAAAAAATTCTTTAACGCTGAGTCAGCCTGTCCTATAACATATGACAATGGGGATATTAATTATATCTTGTTTTTATTTTTATATCATATATATTTGGTAGAAGTCCAAGAATCAGTTTTATGTACTTTGAAGTTGGTTACTGTTTTCTTTTACGGTATATAAAATCGGAACACAATGGTTTTTTTTTGAGGGAACAAAAATGATCAATTTGAAAAAATTACATTAAAATTACGTAAATATTTTTCTCAGCGAAAAAAAATTATTTCATCAGAAAAATAGTATAAAAATACGAGTTTCATCAGAAACAATAAAAAATAAAACTCTTAATAGGTTTAAAAAAATTGAATATAGTGTCTTAAAAATAGTACAGTGGGAAGTACTGTGTTAAGTACATATTACATACTAGGGCTTACAATCCCGCATACCGAGATCTCTGTATTGCTGCGGGATTACGGATGCGTTATTTGCGGGATTGGAAAGAAGCATGCACACAACCTCTCGCGACGTAATTAACGTCATAAAAACTTCTGTTAACATTCAGTTTTTTTTAAAATTTAGTATATATTATATTTTGTGTTTTTTTATAATACCGGGATCCCACTGGATTGAAAATTCCTAATCCCGTAAATACCGAGATTGAATACAGGCTGCGGGATTGGAAGCCCTATTATATTCGATTGGTTTTGATTATGCAAAAGGCGAGCAATGCATTGCTGAAATAGCATTAGTGTACACACTTTCACTACCACTCTTGTCTATAGTGTAACCACTTGTCGAGTCTGTTTGTGACGATTTTGGTACATGGAGAATCAGCAATATGTCGTGGCAACATGTTCCATTAATTTACATCTATATTTCATATTTAATACGTTCATCACCGGCCCGCGTGCTCACGGGTGGGCACTCGACGTGTTTTACTTGGGGATCGCTTTATATTTGAAAAAAAAAAAATTGCCGGTCCATACGTGAGAAATACAATTTTGCAATGCGGTCTTCGACGTGTTAAGTAACAACTTATATTAGCCGCCTGTGTTCGCCCCCACTATGCCGGCTTAATCTCCATCTCCATGCTCACCACAGTAGTAGCCATGAGGCCGCGGCAGTATTGCAAACAAACATCGTGAGTGCAGACCGCAGCCGACAGCACTTCTGGACACACATAGTCCGGAGTACCGACCACTGATGCAGCACCTCCGCAGCCCGAAGACAGGCGACAACAGCTGCCGAAGTCACACAACTTCACGTGGCCACATCTGATTGGAATAAAACAAGAATATATATATATATATATATTGACAGGGAACACTCCTCTCGTTATCCCGGCTACTTCCAAGCTGATCCTGAAATGTGACCAGGTCACTTCACGGATGTTCCGCTTGAAAGGGATGGTACTGCTCCGGGATGGCATACTTAAAAATATTTTTTTCATGATATTACATTCCGTCTTTGTTTTATAAACACAAAACCATGCTTACCTATCCAAGAGTATATTTTGTGGTTTAATATCCCTATGAACATAGCCCAACGAGTGTAACGCCTTCAACGCGTGCGTGACTTCGGCTATATAGAACGCTGCATCCCTCTCGCACATCGGCTTGCCTCTTCTAGCCAGTAGACCGGCCAAATCACCACCAGAACACAATTCCATCACCAAGTACAGATTATTGTGATCCTGTAACAAGCATTTAACAAATATTAACTAACACTCCGTCGAGCGCGGCCGATCTCACAGGCACAGCAATTATAGGTTCTATGAACTCTTTTAGTTTTTAGTCTAATTTAAAAATGGAAAAAAAAAATCTATTACTTTTGTATGAAATTTATTTCTAAACATTCTAATAAACAAGATTGATTTTGATTTTCATCTTAGAAATTTAATCATCAATTTTCTCTATGAGCCCGTCAAGCACACCGCGCCCGATCTAAGGAGTTTTTGAGGGACGCCCGACAAAGGATTACCAAAGCATTTAAATGAAGCTACAAATGACATCTAGAACTTAATACTATTATATCTATTGTTGAAGTGAACAAGACACTATTACAGTTGCTGCGTATTGTGTTATTAAGTATAATTGTATTTTTGACAAGTCCAAGTGTTCCAATTGGAATTTATTTATTTATAAAGCCTACCTACAAAATTACATTAAAACCACATATTATAAAAAGAACTACTATTATATAAACTAAATGAAATTTTAATTATAGGATAGGACGGCATGCTCAAAGTGATAAAGGGATAGATACTACACTTCTAATAAAATTACAAAAATACAATAACCAATTAGATGTAAGGAAGTGGGGAGAAAGAAAAAAAAATCTACAGATGTTCTATTTTAATAGAGCCTTAATAATCATACCTGAAATGCATATTGCAACTTAACAAGCCATGGTGCAGCACCAATCGCCAGCACATCTCTCTCCTCCTCATAACAAGCGACACCTTTCCGAGACAACGCAGTCTCTTTACGAAGGGACTTCAACGCGTAAACATCACCTGTCTGCTTCTCTCGGACCAACTGTAATTATTAAGTAATAATTTATATTACGCAAATTAATTAATAAAATAAAGGCAGTGGTCATCTCCACTATGTTAGCTTAATAACACAGTAAAATCATCAGTCGACAACAGAGGCGGCTCGTCCTAAAGAGCGCTGGTGCAGTGCACTCCCACGAAAATTACAGAACTTATATTACAGCGGCGTAGATATAGGTAATATAATATACTATTGTATAGGCATAGTAGAATAGAATGAATGTAATGTAAGGATAGTATGTATTATGAAGAAATATAGATTACTTCTGTAATTTTCGTGGGAGTGCACTGCACCAGCGCTCTTTAGGACGAGCCGCCTCTGGTCGACAAGGAGTTTTAACACTCATTGCTCGGCCATTGATCTTTTCTTTAGTAGTATTGTGCAAGTAAGAAGGAATCTACCAATGTTGCTATTAGACAGATACACCTAGCTGGTTTCCCTAATTGTAGCAGACCAATATTTAACACTGTTTCATTCTAATTTTTCATTGGCGAAAACTTTAATTGGCTTTTTTTTTAATGTGTATGTATTTATTTTTGTATTTAACTGTAAATAAAAATACAGTAAGCGAGTAAGAGATGGCAGCATTATAGCTAAGAAGCGATCTCTTCCAGGCAACCAGCTTTGAGATGTAGAGCAATGCAGAAGAGAAATAGATACAAATATAGATAAACATATGAACTACACACAATACACACCATGTTACATAGATACATACATATATATTTTTATTTATTGCTATACAAAATAGATCACAGTTTTTGAATGGTAAGAAAAGATATGGACTACATTTAATGGAACTAAAGTGTCATCCAAAACTGAGTCACTTATATTATTATACTAATATAATACAAAGAATGATTATATTAACAAAAAATTATATACAAAGTTGGGTTTTGTCTTGGAATTCAAATATGTTGTAAAACAAACAGGGTAAATAACATTTTATTTATGTTTTTATCAGACATCTCCCTCCAGAATGTACTCTTGTAAAATTAAAACTCTACAATAATGAAAATAAAACCTACTTACATGAACATCACCAAAATGACCACGACCGATCATCTGCAGCGTATCAAAGTCGGATAAGCAAACCCTAGTTGTCCGCAGATCAGCCAAAGCACTACGATCTAGAATTTTAGTAAATAAAGTTGGGATTTTAACAAACATTGTTTTATTGTGTGTAAATACTTAATATACAGCATTAGTTATTAATAAATTTTAAGTTTAAGCTCCTAACTGAAACTTGTCAGTCACACGTGCGCGGTAAATAACTCACATTTATCCAGGAAGCCTCGAATGAGTTCATCTCCTTTTTTAACACAATCCTCATTGCACTCGTCATACAAAACAGTTAAAGCATCTAAAAGAGCCTCTCTATCGACCACTTTTTTACTAAAACTATTGTAACCGTTTGTTACTTTTCCCAAAATCTGCCGATTTAACCGCGTCAATCTTACTGCTATAGCTTCTTTAGAAGGCTCCATTATTTAGCTTGAAAAGTGCACTTTAACACATTATTCTAAATACTTGTAGACAGCATTATTATAAAACAATAATACGACGAAAACAGCTCCATAAACAAGACAGTTCTCGCCGTTATGATTTGAAATTTGACATTTAAAGTGACAGTTGGACACAAATTGCGCCATCTTTTGTGAAGTAGCAACACTAGTTTGAGTTTGTATTTTATGTTGGCAATTCTGAATCAGAAAATTATTGACTGAAACAATCAAGAAATTAAAACGTCAAAAGCAGAATTGATGGCGGAATTGTTATTGTAAACGATTCTTGTTTTACTCTAAATTACTATACCTTTTAGCCATTAATGATGGCGATTGTAGAAGACGGGGTGCAGAATGAGAGCGAGGAGGAGAACAAGATCGAAGTTGTGGTAGAAGAAGACGACACTTGGGATGAAGAAACTGAAGTATGTTAACCGCATTATTGTTAAATATTCTTTTAGATATCTTCTTTTTCTTTTAATAACGATTATCTTTCCTTAAACATGACTATAGCTATCCAAAATTGTAACATTACACCATTTATTACGACATTGCTTTGTATGCAATGAGAAAACGCCCTTGTCTAAATTTTTGCAAACAAAAAGTTTTAAGCTTTACTTCTAATTTATAAAGTCGTAAACTATATTAATTAGTTTATATTATTAACTAAATTCGTAAATAACTATTTTCTGAATGTTAACATGTCTGTTTAATCGTTAAAAGGATGAAGATACTCTGGAGGCGAAGGCGCAGGAATTGGAATTGCGCATTTCTGAGAATCCATACAATTATGATGACCATTCCGACTTATTACAGATTTTGATGTAAGTTAAACTTAAAAATAACTTTATTTAAATAGTTTTGTATTTGTTACATATCTTATTAGTGGATTCCACACTATGTTAAGTTCTATGGGACTTAGTAACGATTTAGTTAGTCATCATTTTTTATAATATATTGTTTTTAATGGAATTTGAATTCTAAATTGGAATGAAAGTTTATTAGCATAGGCACTAAAGGCATGCACTTGCTTATCACTTTACCGTGACTTCGGAAAGGTGTATGACGAGAAGAATACCGCGAAAATGGATTTTATATCAGTTGCGTTACCCACAAAAGGATTCCATAAAACATAATTCTAATGAGACATAATAATAATGGGGATGGTATATATAATACTAGCTTTAACCCGCGGCTTCGCTCGCATTTAAGTCATTAAATAAGTATCAGAGATCATTTCAATAGAAATGAATCAATATGATTCCAAACAGCTGAAACTATAGTCAGTTGGAAACTATAGTAAAACGCCAATTTTTTTAAAAACAAAATGTATCCTATGTTACTTGTAGTACCTCCAAAAATATGTGTACAAAGTTTCGTGATGATCGGTTAAGTAGTTGTTGCGTGAAAACGTAACAATAAGTTATATGTACTTGATTGTTTTTGTCTTATAACATTTGTCTTCTCAAGCCAGACAAAAGTAACTGTTTCTTGAATACATTTCTCTAAAGTAACAGTTATCTTCGCTCATGAACCACTCTCAAGCTTAACATCAGGCGGGGCGTGGCCATGTGTCGGGCTAATATGTGGTTTCTTTTGCTATGACGTCATACCAGCAGCTCACGCTTATTGGTCGAGCTCTGTGGGTTGCTGCGTTCTCGGGTGCCCAGGCCATGTGGCTGTGATGGCAGTGTAGATAGCCGCTAGATTTGTTCAATGAAATGAATGCCTAGATAGGATATTATTTTTAGAATTTAAGCATTTGTTTTGGGATCTGGATGTACCATCTGAAATTGGAGATGGAAGATGAGAAAGATGACACATAATTGTGAAGTGATGTGTCCCACTTATATATATTGGTTTTTGCAGTAATCTGACAGAACTTGATCGGTATCGTTCAGCGTTTGAACGACTCAAAGCGACTAGTGTGGTGGCCGAGCTGGAGTGGCATCAACGGTTGCATACTGAGGCGTCTTTGGCAACGACAGCTGGAGATGTCGCTAACATGGTTAAGCTGTTCAACGAAGCTAGTCTTGATTGCTTTTGTAAGTATCATTTGTCAGTCTTTATTTCGCATAGGCCTTTTAGGCTCTTGTGCATAGAATCTACTGAAATTTCAAAAAGGCATATAACGAGAAGAAATCACAAGAAACTCGCCAATCATAGCCTGTAGAGTAATGTTAGTATTAGTAGGTACAATTTTTGTTTAGCTTTAAAAAATGTAACACAATGAATGTAAATAAAGCTAGTACCTAAGTATATAAGCACACCAACATACACACAATCATCTCAGTCACACTAGGTTGTAATAGAGAGAGTCATTTATTTTATAATATTTTTTTATTTTATTTATTTACTTTTAGTAAATGGGCTCCAATAGAGCGCTTTTACTTGTCAATACATATACAAATATAAATTTATTAATTTAATAATTATCAATTTGATTTAGCTGCTGTATACTGGCATTGTCCGCTTACATACTAAATAATTATTTAGTAGATATTTAATAGTTATTTCATTTGTTTTTCTTTTGTATTGCTTTACAACTTGTTCATATGTTTTATTTCTTTGATTTGAGTGGTGCTCCAATTTTAACTCCTACATACATTTGAATGTTTCGTTTATAACGCGCCCTGGCTCTGACTGTAAGGTACCTAATCAAACCTAAAAAACTTAATTATCTAGGTACTAACTACAATACTTAATATCCGTAGGAAAGTTCACACTCAACAGTCGTCAGTCGGCACAAAAAAAATTAACCGGGATAAATAGTTTGACAGTTACTTATTATTTTAGACTGCTGCCCCACCCTGAGCCCATGGCTGGCTACGCCCATGCTCTGAAGCAATATTCAAGTCGTTCTAAACATATTCATGGTAGTTTATAGCTTTTGTACTTATCATGGTCGTTTTTATTAATAATAGTCTAGTCAATTTAGGATTTATAGAGTTATCCAACCAATGATTCCACACTAGGCAGTGTTTGACACTTGGTTACAATCTATATAACATTGCAGCGCAGAATATACTGCTGGAGTGGTGTTCGTGGGCGTTGACATTGCCGGACGATAATAACCTCCGTGAGAATACTCGGGAACAAATAAAAGAGGTGCTCCGGAGAGCGGGCGCTGATCCTCTCACGGGGAAGCTGTTTTGGAATGCCGCCCTTGCCTTCGAAAATGAAATTCTTCAGTCGCTCAAGTGAGTTGTGTAACTTATGGTTGTTATTGTTAATGGTAATGCTTTAGGTGAGGATCCCAGGAATTACTAAATGTAAAAATGTGCCAATTTAAAAAAAAAGACAAGTTATAACGGGCTGGGACCGGCGTCGTACTAATGTAGAGCCAACCTAACCTTTTTGTTATTCATACAGTTTGGGGTCCTCAACTAAAACGGCTTTTATTTATAACTAGCTGTTGCCCCTGACTTCGTTCGCGTAGTAATGAAGATATAAAATACTATGAAGTTTTAACATTAGCAAATGTTATAACAAATTTTAAGATGAAAAAGCAGTTATTTTGACATAACTGTAATAGTTAGTGTTAAGTTGCTCACCTGTGAGTTCAAAACTGACATTTCCCTAACGTTTCTTTCACCTAACCTATACATCATTACTAAATCTACCTTATATTGTCATTAGAGATGTGCCGATTATGACTTTGGCCGACTAGCCGATTAGTCGGTTGTAAATAAGCCGACTAGTCGGCCGACTAATCAGCCATGCCGACTAATCGGCCATGCCGACTACGGTTTAGGGGATTCCCGTGACGCTTCGTTTACAGCTGATTGACATGTGGACAAATATAAATAACAAAAAAGTTTTTTGAGTTTTACAGCTCACTAGTTTGTCGATAGTTTCAAATATCATCATGCAGAATTGCAATATATGTCATTAAATATTATGTTGATTTGTTTTTTAATTAAGATACTAATTTTGTTTGATAAATGTCATCAATATATTTTCTTTACAAGGAAGTAACACATACATTTTATTGTGAAATAGACACAAAGTAAGAAGCCGGATAGTCGGCGCTTTTTGCCGATTAGTCGCCGACTACGATAGTGGCTGGATAGTCGGTTTTACCGACTAGTGGCCGACTAGTCGGAACATCTCTAATTGTCATACATAACAGTTAGACATATGGTGTTGCTGACTTCATTGTAGATATTGATGTCCTCTATAAAACTGTAGCACATCACTTTGCTCTATTGTTAATAATTTCCGCAGCGTACGCAATATAATGATATTTTTTCACACTTTGAGTTACATTATTGAAATTTTCATACGAATCCCTAACGTTTTTGAAAATATTCTATAACCTATGTTCATCAGGGATAATGTACGATTCTAATGGTGAAAGAATTTTTCAAATCGGTCCAGCAGTTTCTGAGCCTATTCAATACATACAAACAAACAATCAAATGTTTTCTATTTATATATTAGTATAGATACAGAAAGGATAAATATTACTGTCTTCTTTCTACCCTACCCACACTTAAGTTTTTTGTACAGATCTGCATCCGCAACATCCCTAATATAAACAAACAAACAATCAAAGGTTTCCTCTTTATTATATTAGTATAGATTACAATTTAATTGGTTGTTTTAGGCGTTACTTTGCGGAAATCCATATTAAAAGAATCTATTCAAAATTATTTTGCTAATAATTCCCGCTATAACATTCAATAACTTGTCTCGACGCGTTTCGCCACTTCACGTGGCATCATCAGGATACGTGCGGTCGCCAGGATAAGTGGCGAAACGCATCGAGACAAATTACTGAATGTTACAGCGGGAATTATTAGCAAAATAATTTTGAATAGTTTCTTTTAGATTACAATTGTTAATTGCAGTGAAACAGACGAGCGGTACCATGAACAGGCGATGCGTGTGCTCTACTCTTTGGAAGAGATGGTCAGCAGGCCGTTGTTGCAGGCGGAGGAGTCCTGGTTTGAGTTTGAGCAGCTCGCGCTGAAGATGAAAGACGAGGACTATGTTGACAAGGTATGTGTATATACAGTGGTACCTCGACATACGAGTTTAATTCGTTCCGTAACCTTGCTCGTATCTCAAAGCACCGTATGCTGCATGTTGGGGTCGTGTGCAGCGGTGTAGTGAAGACAATTCTACCAATGTCAAGTGAATACCCATTCGGCAGCAGCCCAATAAGAAATTATAAAATTTTAATTCACTCAAATGTTAGACTCTACCATTGTAGAGAGCCATTGCTTCGGAAAGACGTATGACGAGAACATCACAAGAAACTCGTTAATTATAGCTTTTATATAAAATAAATTCTAGAATCTAAAATTTAGAAGAACTATTACTTGTATTACATTTTTAAAGCTAAGCAAGAATTGTACCTACTAACATTATATTGTACAGGCTATGATTGGCGAGTTTCTTCTCATCACATGCCTTTCAGAAATAATAATTTTAATTTTGCAAAGCCTAATTTTGGTCTTCTCAAGTATTCTAATAATAAACGTGGAAATAACATTTGCAGGTGCACATTCAACATGAGACTGCACAAGGGTTTCTGGAATTCTTGATGGGGTTTGAGCAACGAATCTTAAGTCTTACGTAAGTGTTGCGGCTGTTGTAGTCGGTACAGATAGGGCGCAATCACTGTTTTAGTTCTACAATTAGCTGTCATTTATCCAATCTTACCACTCTGCCACGGTCAACACTCATTCACATTTATCCTTTGTTACCATTATGCCACTGCCAACACTCATTAACATTTATCATTTGTTACCATTATGCCACATTTAAGATTATTTGTCCAATGTTACCACTTTGCCATGGTCAACACATCTTCAAACATACTAAACTATACTTCACATCTTTAGAGATGTTGATGTGAAATAATAATGTAGATTTAAATAGATTGAAAATATAATTATCACAATGCATTGTGGCAATAAAAAGAAAATACAGTGACAGAATAAATGTCAAAACATTATTTACCCCCATGTTACCACTCTGCCACTGTAGCAACTCATTAACGTCTATCATTTGTTAGCATTATTTATCCAATGTTACCACTCTGCCACTGTCAACACTCATTAACATTTATCATTTGTTACCACTATGCCACTTCTAACACTATTGGGTCAATTTTTGCTCCTAAATGTATTGTATGTATTCCAGCGACGACAATGAGAAAAGCGAGGTGTACAGGGATTACATAGACGCTGTCATAGATGCGAGCAGGAACACTGATAAATATGTCGACTGTGACATTGAGAACATATTGAAGGTATGTCCCATGATGGCAGTGCTTTTGTTGTAACTGTATGTGGTCAGAAGTAACAACTTTTGTAACACGAATACACGCTTAGATGGATATAGAAATGTGTTTAGCTTATAAAGATTAAGCTTGAACATATAATTAATTGTTTCAGGCGTTACTTTGCGGAAATCCATATTAAAGGAAATTATTTAAAATTATTTTGCTAATAATTCCCGCTACAACATTCAATAGCTTGTCTCGACGCGTTTCGCCACTTCACATAGGACGGCTCCTATCCTATAATTAAAATTTCATTTAGTTTATATCAGCCATCCTCAAAGTGTGTTCTGCGAAACCCTAGGGCTAAAGTACTGCAAAAAATACATTACATCTAAATATTCCAACTAAATATTACATTGCAATATGATTATTCATAAATACATATAAATCAGTTTTCTTATAATTATATTAAGGCTTTTTCCTTCGCCAAAAAAGTTTGAGAACCGCTGGTTTGTATAATAGTAGTAGTGATGTAGTTTTGTAGGTAGGTAGGCTTTATAAATAAATAAATAAATAAATAAATAAAGATTTTTATTGGTTGATTATGTTGCAGGTGTTATATGACCGAGCCACATATGAGTGCATAGGGGCTGATTGTATGGAGGAAGTGTTCAGGGCGTACCTGAAGCTGGGACAGAACAGATGTTCCACAAACACTTACATCAGGATCGTGGACTCCTGCATTCGCAGACGTCCCAACATGGCCTTCGCTTGGGGGCTCAAACTGCAGTTGTCTGAAGAACTTAAAAAGCCTGCTGATGAGGTATGTGTCCTTTTTCTGCCTATACTGAGAAGCGTAGATTCACTGAGTAGAGTTCAAAAATCCAAATGTCGCTAAGCCATACGAAAGAAAATAGACCAATTACGCGCTTGAAAAATTGTGGACATGATTTTTGACCAATGACAATAATCCATTGCAACTATCTATTGTCATTATCAAATTGTCAAATTACTAAAGTGAAGCTTTTATATTGTAAATAATAATAAATAATTTCGTCTTAACAATTTGTTATTCAATAAGATGCTTGATTTGTCATTGGTAGTGTTGCTAGACTGAATATTAGTTTTGTTTATAAAAATGTAAATACAATTAAATGTTTATTACTATAAACTAGATGAATGTTCGTTAGTTTTTGTTTTTATGGTCGGGAATATATATGCATATGATTAATTTGTATTATATACTGGCTTTTACCTGCGGCTTCGATCACATTTAAGTCATTAAATGAGTATCAGAGATCATTTTAATAGAAATGAATTAAAATGATTCCAAACAGCTGAAATATATAGTCAGTTGGAAACTATATGAAACAAAATATTATTTTTTTATAAAAAGTATCCTATGTTACTTCTAGTACCCCAAAAATATGTGTACAAAGTTTTATGATGATCGGTATAAGCTCTTAGTTGATATTGCGTGAAAACGATAACAAACATAACATCACTACAATTACATTTTTTGTTTTATAATATTATGGGAATGTTTGTATTTGAATAATTAGAAATGTGCATATACTAATCCAAAGTTTATGTGAATTTTGACATATAAGTCCTAAGTAGCCTATCTGTTATGAAGTCGTTGTCAAATCGGCAATTCGAGCCCGTAAGTGTTCCTGAGTAGGTAACGCCTGTATTATCCTTTTAGATGAAGTCCATCTTCGAGTCTGCGATAGCACAGTGCGTGAGCTCCTTCAAGGACAGCGAGAGTGTCTGGATGGAGTACCTCTCGTATTTGAGACGCAGCGTTGACGTCACGGTTGAAGCGAACGTCGAGATGCTGCGGAAGAACTTTAGGCATGCTTGGGACTCACTCGCTGAGGTTTGCATTTTGTAGTTTTTCATAGCCTTTAAATAATATGAAACTTATTGTGACATAAAAATATATTTGCCGAAGTGCTTGTATATACTACGATTTTTAAATGTATACATTTTTTGTATGTATATAAGCGATAGAAAGAGAAACGATCGCGGTGTCGTAAGCAGCAGAAGAGATATCTGCATCTCTTTCACACATGCCTCTACTTCGACACGATAAGAATATAGTTATCTCTTTCTAATGATTGTTGCCCTGATCCCAAAAGAAGGTACACTATTATAGTCACTTAACGGGTGTGTGGCTTGATTAGTGGTGGTACTACCCCGGGATATCATATTGGGCTAATAACCATCTTTTTATTTATTTTTATTTACTTTTAGTAAATGAGCTCCAATAGAGCGCTTTTACTCGTCAATACAAATATAAATGAAATAAATTTATTAATTTAATAATTATCAATTTAATTTAGCTGCTGTATACTGGCATTGTCCACTTACATACTAATGTCATAATAAATCTACTATGATGTAGAAGAATAGCTGCTGTATAGGGGCATTATCATCCTATTGTATACCAAAGGGTAAACATAAAATGACATAGATTATGTCCAAGCTTTTTTATCAGTAAGATATTCATCTAACATATATTATGGTACCTACCTACCACTTTCAAATAGAATAGCACTATGATGCTAAAATCTAATGGAAATAAATTGGACTTCTATAGATGTGGCATGAAGAGGCTAATGACTGCTGCGTGCCAATGTTCTGGGCGCGGCTTGAATACAAGCTGTTCGGTGATCCGAAACGCGGACGGGAGCTGTTTGAGGAAATTTTCAGTAAGGCATTTTCATTATTTAGAAATTAGGTCTCTGGAAGTGGATGGAGGTAACGACTCGTCTTTGATCTACTAATATTTTTGCAAACTGTAATTAACCTTTAACTGTGGACATGTGGTCTAAAAAATGTTAAATTGCTTAAAATAAATAAGTTTGATTAAATATATACTAAGTGGTTAAATCTGATGCCTCTAGATCAGCGGTCGGCAACCTTTTGGCAGGCAAGTGGCGCAAGGTGGCAAAATAAACTAAGAGTGGGCCGTAATACTTATATTATGTTTGGGCTTTATAGCTAGAAAAATAACCACAAAACATTCACGGCCCAAAAGGAAGCGTGTTGCCGACCTCCGCTTTAGATAATAATAAAAGTAATAATAATTACAAAATCTTAAACTTTAGTAATTAATTTGATCTTGAAATTTAGCGGTCTGTTGAATATTAATATATTTTATTTTCCATTAGTTTAAATAATAATTAATATTAAAGTTTAAAAAAAACCTCAATATACAATTTATAAAAATCAGACCAAGAGGAGGAGGTTTTTCGAACGAAACTTGATACCACGTGTATGTATGTATGTATGTTTTTATTTTAACTATGATAAAAATTGTCATTGAAAAAATAATTTTGCAGGCTACGGTGAAAACAAAACTCTATCCAAGTACTGGGAGTGCTTGTTCCGATTGGAGTCGCATCGGAATCCGCCTCTCTCCAGGAACAAGACGCGGGAGCTGCACCGCCGATCTGTCAAATATGTTGAAGATTACCCGCCCACTCTGTGCGCAATGTGGATCGAATACGAAAGAGATTATGGCAGTTTAGCCACGTTGCAAGAGGCGACTGCGGTTTGTCAGGTAAGTGGTATTACGCTAGTGACCGGTAGATGGCGCTGACTGTTCTATATCTCACATCTTTTTTAACGTTGTTCACATTCTTATGTTAGTTGAGTAGCCTCAATACAAAAGTCGAGGTATTTTAAAACTTAAATATTTTGAGATTAATTTTTAACTCTTTCCACTCCAAGCCTTTTTTCTTTTTATTCCAATTGCGTTTTTTAACTTTTAGGGGGTTTTTCGTATTTTGTAAATAAAATTGATTTTTTCTTATATGATCAACTTTATTTTATGAGTAATTACAGGATATACTATGTTATAATTCTTAATTCTAATCTTTATAATCCCTTTTAAAAATCCCACCTTTTTTAAAATTGTCCACAAAAAGAAGTATTATACTATGTCGAGTGTCACTCAACAGTGGAGCTGGTGGAACAAAATCAGTGTCAAGTGACACTCGACATTGGATTGGAAAAGGTTAATATTATAGTCATAATGTCCTTCCCAAAGGAAAAACTTCAACATTGGCACGACAACTACCAAGCGCAGTGCTTCCAAGGGCAGAAGCAGTTCAACAAGAAAGAAAAGCCTCAGAAGAAGAAAGAGAATAAAAAGAGAAAACTAGAGGACGGGGAGCGGGAGAAGAATAATAAGAAGAAGAAAGTTCCGGAAGCTGACAATGCAAAAGGGACAAAGAGATCTCATGATGATGATAAGCAAATGGAAGAAGGTGGTAATTGTCTTGAGTAACTCTAGTTTTTCTATTTTTTATTCTAGTATTGAAACTCGGTGGACGTTTGTATGGTGTTAAGTTGGGATTTTTTATTATCATATAGTGATACTTGTCTTAGTGTAGGTGACTATAGCCACAGTACAATATTGTAGTACTATATTGGCTGATTTTGAACTTCATTCTAGCATAGTTTTGGTCACTATCTAGCTAAGCGGTTCTCAAACTTTTTTGGCGGAGGAAAAAGCCTTAATATAATTATAAAAAACTGATATATATGTATTTATGGATAATCATATTGCAATGTAATATTACGTAATATTTAGTTGAAATATTTAGATGTAACCTTATAATCTCCCTTTGGTAGGTATTTTTTGCAGTATTTTAGCCCTAGGGTTCCGCGGAACACACTTTGAGAATGGCTGATCTATCTTAACATCAGGCGGAGTGTGGTCTACTGCAGGTCTACTGCATATAAATAAGGATGTATTTTTTTTGTTTAGATGGAGCAAGCAAGCGCGCCAAGTCGGAGGAGTCAACCTCCGAACCAAAAACACGAGAGGATTTCACACTGTTTGTCAGTAATTTGGACTTTAAGTATGTATTTTGTGCTATTTTTGGTGGTTTTTATTTTATTTATTTTGCCTACCTACAAAATTACATTATGACTGTATATTATAAAAAGGAGTACTATTATATGAACTAAATGAAATTTTAAGTTATAGGATAGGATGGCATGCTCGAGATGATAAAGGGATAGACACTATACTACTAATAAAATTCTAAAAATACATAATTTAGGTGTTACACAGTAATGAAAATTAAAAAAAAAAGAACTATATAGATATAAGGAAAGAGAGAGGGGGGGGGGGGAGGGTTCCACTGATTAACTATAGGTGAATATATACCTATAGTTAATAAGTGGAAGATACAAATAAACACAGGTACTAAACGCGTTTAATTGTACAACTGTCGGTGGGGACCGGTGTGCAACGACCGGATATCAAATATTGGATCACTATACAGTAAACCTTATTCGTTACATTAACACTAATATTTCAGAGTGAACGAAGAGAAGCTCCGTGAGAAGTTGTCCGAGTATGGTGAGATTGTGTCGTTGAGAGTCAAGGCCGGCGTGAAGGCTTTCGGCGGGTCCATTTGCTATTGCCAATATAAGAGCGTGGTGAGTAATCCCTGGACTAGTGACCTAATATAATGCACAGTTACATACTTGTAATTACGCTCAAGTATGGATTCATTAAGTACAGTTCAAAACTATAAATGTCACTTACGCTACGTTCACATATGTCGCCGCCTCTGTTCACACTAGTCGGTTGTCGGATCCCGTTGAAGGTAAAAACAAAATACGAATCTGCAAGCGCGCTGCGATCTTGTGTACGTAATCTGCGGCCGTGACGCATGGGTGGGCGGAGAAAGGGGAATCGGGGAGAGAATTATCGCTTCAGACATCCGATAAATGTGAACGGCGCCATACTTATTCATAGGCGAGCGAGGTCGGAGACGATTTTTATCCGGGCGTAGAGGGCTCGCAAAACAGCCGACATTTCTTGTCGGCGCCGACACAAAATCGGTGTCGGACGAGTGTGAATAGCTTTATATAAAATACTCTGCCACTGGAACACCCGATTAAAATCCGGGCCCGACAGGCGACATATGTGAACGGAGCATTAGTCGTATAAAACAAAATAGACCAATCACACGCTTAAGAAATTTTTGACCAATGATAATAATCCATTGCAACTGTTTACTGTCACCTAGCTGTCATTACGTTCTGTTACACGCATTTATAAGCAATCGTATCGATCGTTACTTATTAATAAAATAAATAACAGAAAAACAAATTTATAATGTTTTAACTGGATATTTGATATATAAGTATATGCAACATATCACTATTTAATTTTGTCGTGTTCGAAGATTAATAATTATATAATGCCTGAAATAATTGTGTAAAATACTTAATAGTTTTGATATTGTTTTAATTCAGGCGTTTCTTTTATACAAATCTTTCAGTGTGCTTTCCTAAATCATCCTAACATTTGTAAATTTTTTATCTAGCTAAGATATACTCGATATCGGACTAGAGTGGTATTGATTGAGGCAGGGGGGCTACTCAAGCATATCTGTGGGCTTATCACGAATTTAGTCTGGCTTTCGAATCGAGTTGTCACAAGTAAAACGGATCCGTTAGAAATCGGGATCATGAATTTTTACTAACGACTAACGAGCACCAGCAATCTATCAAATGAACGAAAGATCGAGACGTTCGAAAATTAACAAAAAGTATCTAAAATATTGTAGTTCCAAATCCGCACGCGGTGGCGCTGCTCAAATTTCCATACAAATCGCTTGAAGCGAACTCGGTTCGAAAGCCAGACTAAAATTCATGATAAGCCCACTGAAGTTTTGTAATACGGTCGTCACATCTATAGCCTACGTGAATTTTGATATATAAGTCCTAAGTGGCCTATCCGTCGTGACGTCACCTTTAAATCCGTAATTTCGTGTATAATTACGGGTACGTAAGTGTTTCTGAGTAGGAAATGTCCGTGTTTGTGTCCAAAGTTCGTACGCCTGAGTAGCCCGGGTTAAAGTGTCTTACTTATATACTTGCCTCGCAGGAATCGGTGGAGAAAGCCTTAAAATACGACCGCACCCCGCTCGATGGAAGGCCAATGTTTTTATCAAAGTATACAGTAAAGAAAACGACAAAACCACAATTCAAGTACAGTACGGGCGCTGAAAAGAACAAGTTGTTTGTGAAGAACATACCTTACAGTGTTTGCACTAAGGAGGAGCTCGCGAAGGTGTTTGAAAAATATGGAGAGCTGAAAGATGTAAGGGTTGTTACTTTCAAGTAAGTTTCGTGTTTTTATATCATACTTTCGACGGTGACCGCCAGATGGCGCTATTAAGTTTTATATCACACATGTTACAATTAGTCGATGCAGGACTGTTGGATTTTTTTTTTTATATTAGCCTAGCTTATAAGATCACACTGCCTGATGTTAAACTAGAGTGTGGTCTTTGAGGCAGATGTCTGTGTGTAGCAATTTTCACCACTATCCCGGCTTGAGGTGACGAATTTTATTTAAATTTCAGAGATGGCAAACCGAAGGGCCTGGCATACGTCGAATTCACAAACGACGAGTCCGCGAAGGCAGCGCTACAAGCTGACGGACTGTTGTTAGAAGATCGGCATATACAAGTGGCGTTGAGTAACCCGCCGACTAGAGACAGCGCCGGCATAGGGGGCGCGTGTTTGGGTGCGCCCAAGCGGGAAACAAAGCCTGGAATGTGAGTCAATTCCATCTCCCTCATGGATCACAATCTCATGAAATTAGTGACAGCTGGTGGTGTTTTGTTTCAGGCGCAGGACTCAACTGACGAGCTTCATACCAAGGGTCGTGCTGAGGGCGGCTTCGGCACAATCCGAGTCCAAGGATCAGACGCCATCGACGTCGCAGGGGGTGAAAATGTCGAATAGTGATTTTAGGCTTACGCTGATAAAGAAATAATTTTTTTATTTATATATTATTATTATTATTATGAAGGAACCAATTTGCTATTATATGAGGCACTTACCTTTGAAAGAGGGATATATGTATAATTTCGTTTTTCCATATTAATACTTTGATACTATTCTAGTAAAAAAAATACTAATATATGTTTCAAATATTTAAAAACATACAATTTTATATGTTGTACTTAATATGTAGAAGTTAATAATTTTCATAATTTTAAATTTGTATGAAAATTACTTTTAAAACAACCCTTGTAGATGAGAAAACAGGGTCATAAGTGGATTTTTTTTTCTTCGCACTATATATACGTATTTTGGCATATAATTTATTTTAAATTATTTATTATAACATTTTGTTTAATCTTAATGGGGTTTTGCAACGTTGCAGTGTGGCTTGTGTTACAAAGTCTACTAGCGCCATCTGTCGGCCAGTAGCGGAGTTTGCTTCACCTACCAAATTGGTTTCTTTATAATTAATTACAAGTAAGCCTATTATATGTAGTTTGCACTTACAGTTATAAGATTTCAATATATATTTTATATATTTCGTTAAGTCATATATGTATCTATATATAGGTACACAAATTCTCAAATGGATACAGTTTTTGTAGGTATATATGCTATAGAAAGAGAAACGATTGCTGTGTCGTGAATGGTAAAGGAGATATATGCATCCCTTTCACACATGCCTCAATGAGAATGTAGTTATCCCTTCCTAATGATTGTTTATTCCAGTCCAAGAAGATTGTCGTTTGTACATATGCGCTTGTAGAAGCTAAATTGTTAAAAATCTCAACTTGTTTAAATAAAAATCCTTAGTCATATATTCTAATAACTTTATTCGGTGTTTTGAAGTTATTATATTTACTCTATTTATCGAGTAGCAGTGTCTGTTCTTCAATTAGTGTTTTAGTATTGGTCGTTCCGCAACCAAAGTCGAGATGAGCAGCGTTCATCTACGTACAGTTCCGTCTAGTTCGTCTTCATTTAGTTGTAAAACTATTTCAATAATTCTGGCTTCGTTTGGTTCAAAAGTAGAGATTTTAAAGGTTATTACATATGTATTTGTGTATATTATTACTTAATTCATTATTGTAATAGACGTTTTTTTAAATTAATAAAACTAATTTAAAAGTTAATTGTTTTTTATTTACCTACTCTCAATATGGGAGTTGAAGTACAAAATGTGTGTTTTGATCTAGAAAACTTAATTGTATGGTTTTTGTGATTGAATTAAAGTAAAATCTTGTTGTCTAAAGACATTTAAACTTCTCAGCCGGAGTTTGTGTGTATTAGAATATTATAATTTATTTTTAGAATTCTTTTTTCAAATGGATACAGTTTTTGTAGGTATATAAGTGATAGAAAGAGAAATCATCGCGGTGTCATGAACAGCAAAGGAGATATTAGCATCCCTTTCACGCATGCCTCAATGAGAATACAGTTATCTCTTTCTAATGATTGTTTCTTTCGGTCCAACCTGTACGTTACTTATCAGCAAAGAACTAATTATTCCAGACCAATTAATTTTCTATTGCAGTAAATGTAAAATAAAAAACGCATATAACAAGTAAAACGTTTATTAAAAATATAATCCACAAAAATCTCAATAGAGACAATGGCGCCTAATTTTATTTAAAAAAAAAATACTAATTTAAAAGCTTAACAGGAACAAAGTTTCTAAAATGTATAAAATAATTGCATTGTGATTCAGTCGGTACTTTATTAGTTTTTTAAAATGGCAACACTGTTTTTCAACATTGATATTTCATGCTAGCAACACTGCAAGTGTCACTACTCAATACTGTAAAGATAGTTTATAAATAGAAGCTAAATAACTTTATATACGATATATGAACATATTTCAGATTAGAAACGTCAAATATATATAAATATATATATAAAACAAAAATTGATGCTACGGACTAGATTTTAATGAAATTTGCAATAATAATGTTAACTAACACAGGGTGGGGCACGGGAACTTCCCACATTTCAGAAAAACCTCAGTGTCTAGTGTTCCCGACCGAAAAACGTAAAGAATTGAACGCAGTAAAAAATGTCTATATTTTGTTAGATCTTAATTAAAACCAATTGTTTATGTGTGCCAACCATTATTTGGTACAGACAATGCATTAAAATAAATAGCAACAAAATTTGACAATCAAATTTGACGTTAACGTTTTAGCATTATAATATAGTTCCAATTACATTGTACATTAAAGTATTGCAATTAATATGGACGCGATCACGTAATAGTTGGGTCTTTATAAATAGTCATGACAGACATGTTCTTTTACCAGCATTTTGAAATGTGGGAGGTTCCCGCGCCCCACCCTGAACAGATGATCGCACTATTTTGTGTATTTATTTGTGACAGCAACTTGTTATCGCGCGTTTTAATAAAACAAATATTTTCGATTTGATATTTCATCTAAAAATTCATAACAAAATTATATCAAGTGAGCTTCGTCTACTTATTTCTAAGTCTAAAAAACAACAACCATACAATCGGATATTATTAAGTTACATCGAATATTTTAAATGATTTATATCGATACTACGCTTTCGTTCACAACACTATCGTGTTAATTTTGACAGATGTCAAAATTGACTTTTTAAAATTCGAACTCTCATAAACGATACTTAAGCACATTCTTTAGTACATATTTCATTTACATTTGTACTTTGAGAAACCTTAGTTCTTCTAATGCGCGTACAAAAATCAGATACATTGTCAAATTAATAAAAATAGCATAAATAAGTTATCAACTATGGTAATTAGAATACATAGTAATTAGAAGAAGAAAAGTTAAAAAAACACGTTCAAAATAACTTTTTTTGTTTAAACGTCAACTGTCAATTTGGCAGATGAATTTTTGTCGTTGTTTTTCAATTTTAAGGCAAAGGGATCGAGCCCATATAGTCAATTTTTTTATAGTAGCCACACTCGTCCGGCCTGTGAATTATGCCAAGTAACGTTTATAAATAGTTCATTTATAATTAATTTGAAATAATAACATTTAAAAAACACCAAACACATTATTTAAAATTAAAATTAATCAAAAACAAAAGTCTACATTGTAAAAAACACACACTACAAAAATATATATATATTTTTTAAAATTTGTGCTTTTGCTAAAATTTTTTTTACTCATAATTTTTTTTATTGCACTTTTTTATACCAGATTAAATTGATTCCAAAATGGCACTACACCGGCAGTCTGGGGTGATCCGATCACAACTCCTTATAATAATAAATACATTATAATACGCCCATAACGAATTTCATTAAACCGAACTTACTCCTTACATAATTTTGGTAAAGACATGTTCACTGATGACCCTAAACTTAGCATGACTATAGTAGGATAGGAGTGTATGTGACAGTCCTCGAATTACGTCGCACAATTTTTTAACACTATTCCTCAAGCATACGTCAATTGTTTCGATTAACGGCATAGGAAAATTCACTTGTCGCGATGTTTTGTTACTCCAAACACGATTTCATCATTACAACCATTGGATCAATGAGTTATTTTTAAAGGCCTATTATCTTTGGACGAGTTTCTTGTGATATTCTTCTCGCCATACGCCTTTCCGAAGCCATGGTAGAGTCTAACGATGAGCAAGCGCACGCCTTTAGTGCCTATGCTAATAAACGATTTTCATTTCATTTCATTTCGAACCTAACCCTTTGGTCTTACATGTAAAAATATGAAAAAATATGTTTTGACTTACGTTGCTTATTTCGAGAACCTAACACGCCGTAAATACGAGGACTGCCTGTTGTTTTAAAAGAAAATTAATTTAAAGTTTTCCTAAAAAAAGAGGGTAGGTGGCATTATCACAGTTGTACTTAACATACTACTGTGATTTTTGGAATACCTGATACCTGGAGATAGACTACTTTTGAAAAATTAATTCTTGCTTGCTATTGAATCTAGTGTAAGTTATATACAAATAAATTTAAATTTGATCCAAATTGATATGCAGTACTAAAAATTTTTCTTTTTTTTTTCATCATATTTTTTTCAGTTCAGTCAATATGTTTGCCGTCTTTCCATCGTTTCTTTGATCTATTAAAAGCCTCTATAATACACGATCTGAAATAAATATATAAACTTATAAAGTAATACCACTACACACCAATAGATGGCGCTGTTCTACTTTATAACGCACATCTTTTTTTTAAATACATACCTAAACATGCTCTGATGTAGTAGATAGGCGGACACGTGTCCGGCGTCGACGTATCTCACTTCAGCCCCGGGCCATATCTCCTCCAATCTGCCGACATCTTCGCGGGGTACATAAGCGTCATGAATCGCGCACACAGCTGAAAATTAACGTATTTCATTACTGCCTATAGATCACCGGCTTAATAATATAGATAAGACTCCAGTTACTTCATGAACGGACGGTACTACCAAGATCTACTCTTACGTATTTGATTGCAGCATCTTTATTATTAAGACAAAATATTGATTTTAAACAATTCTCAAACTAAGACAATCTTTAATTATCTAGAGCAGAGGTTCCCAAATTGTAAGGAGGGGCGCCGTGAGTCTATCCTCTATCATTATCCGAAACCACAAATATTCGCGGGTATCTTTTTTGAGAATGGTTTCGAGGGTAGGGCGCCCCGGGCGGAAAAAGATTGGGAACCCCTGATTTAGAGCATGCTATGTCCTACCCTATAAATAAAGTTTCATTAGGTTTGAGAATAAAAATCCTTTTTATAATATATTGTCTTAATATAATTTTGTAGGTAGGACTAAAAAATAATTGACACTCACCAATAATAAGTGAAGTATCATAAGGCATTGAGAAGTTGCTTAAGTGTGTGCATTCGTCCATGATGCCGCGCATAAATTGCAGTGCCTCTCTGTCTCTCCAATGGATTTTGTTTATGTCTATCTTTTCTCCGGCTTCTGTTTCACGAAAGGCAAACTCATCCACAGATCAGTTGTGAACTCAGTCACTAACCACGGCTTCTTATCATTCGCCCTCTCTTTCCCGCTCTTCTCGCTTTTAACTTCCTTCTCTTTCACGCATTTAACCGTCTCCTTCGAGTTCGAATTTTCAATAACCTCCGTCTCTTTCGCACACTTAACTTCTGAATTCAAATTCTCAACTACTTCCGTTTCCTTCCTGCATTTAACTATCTCTTCTGAATTCAAATTCTCAACTACTTCCGTTTCCTTCGTACATTTAACAGCTTCCTGTTCCAAATTCAAATTGACATCCATCTTTTCTCTTATTTCGATATTAAGTTCTTTTTCTGTATCGCCTAAATTCTCTTTCAGCATATTATTATTTAATGCGGCCATATGATGTATACCATGTATATTGTCTATGATATCCACAGTGCTATTACTGTGAGTGTTCGTGTTGTCTCTTAAAGGCTCGATGTTCTTCAATTCATTTATGTTACCTGAAACAGACAACAACATTGATACACAAAATATACTTAGACCTGTATTCAGAAATTATACTCAAGCATAGATTCACTGAGTAGAGTTCAAAACTCCAAACATCACTCAGATGTGCCAAACGAAAATAGACCAGTCGCACGCTTGAAAAATTGTTAACATGATTGTTGACCAATGATAATAATCCATTGCAACTGTCTACTGTCACCTAGCTGTCATTACGTTCTGTTACACGCATTTTTAGGAAATCGTTTCAATCGTTACTTACATATTAAAATTAAACATATTACTATTTTATTTTATTTACTGTCTAATGGTTGTCGTGTTTGAAGATTTATTATTTATTAGTAAATAATTTTTACTGCATAAAATGTAATAAAATGCATTTAAGTAATGATCAGGAGATCACAGATCAAACTGCACTCAAGTGTTATTTCTGAACGGGTCTTAGATATAAGATACAGCATCACAGGCTTACCTATTTTAAATTTAATTGCGACTCTAGTTTTAATCTGCTCCTCATTGATATTATTCAATTCCTCTATATCTTTGGCTTCCAATTGGAAATTCTCATTAGCGGTCAACTTTTCATACAAATTAATACCAATTTTATCTTCATCCAATAACCTTTTCAATTGTTTATTAAAATTAACTGTCTCCTTCTTCTCATTATGATCTTTGTAGGTTATTTCTAAATCTTCTTTTTTACCCGGATCACCTCTGTAGATTGCGCTGTGAGACATGGAGCGAGCGAACTTTCTTCCAGCTAAGAAAGCCTCGTCCACCACCGTAACCATTTTGGATAACTTCTCTCTATATATGCCGTCCGAGAGATACTGGTCCTCCAATAAATCCCAGTTTATTGACTGTGACATTACACCCTGAAAGAAATCATAGTAATATTAAGGTGACCAACTATTTTTTGTTCAAAAAGAGTACACTTTGCAAGTACTTCATAGGTGAAAAAAAGAAGAAATATGATAAAATCATTTTCTTCTTCGGAGTGGATTTTTTTTTTGCTAAATGAGGATGTTCGTCTAATAATGTAGCCACATCCGAACAACTTTTATTTTGCATATTAAATTTAACTGTTAAGACGCCAATAATCATTCCCTAGTGAAAATACCCTTTCAACAGCAGCATTAATAATTAATTAATAAAATAATCTAAAATAGTGTTTTAGAAGTACAAATGAGCACTTTCAGAGTACGGACTGTTTGCGAAAAAACTACAAAACTCAGTAAATAAGTACAGTTGGTCACCTTAGTAATATACACATGGGCGTAGCCTAAAAAACTTAATTATCTAGGTACTAACTACAATACTTAATATCCGTAAGAAAGGTCACACTCGACAGTCGTCAGTCAACACAAGAAAGTTAACCGAGGTAAGACAGTGGGTATAGATTGCTAGTTACATATTATTTTAGACTGCTGCCCCACCCTGAGCCCATGGCATGGAATATACATAACCAAAAACCATAAGATTTTTATTTAAAAAATATCCCCTTTAGGCTCTTGCGTATAGTCAGAATCTACGAGATATCAGAAAGGCATATGACGAGAAGAAATCACAAGAAACTCTCCAATCATAAACTGTACAATATAATATTAGTAGGCACAATTCTTGCTTAGCCTTAAATTAAGCATAAGTACATAAAACATTACATAATTTTTAATATAAAAAATATAATTGATTGTATCAAGTAATATAACAATCAAATGTTCAATTAACAATTACTATATTAGTTACATCCCTAGCTGTCACATCGCTGGTTCAAAGACTAATAAACTGAAATGCTAACCGGAGAAACAATCAATTTTACCTGTGGTAAAGTTTTGTTTGGATCTTTTTGACATGAGGGTTTAGAGACATTGGCAGAATTGTCTTTAATAGATATCTGAGGCCATTAATAAAAGAAGAAGAAGAATTTTACCTGTAAAAATACAGCAGAAGCAGTAGCCCAAGACAGGCATGGCACCAACACGAGTGGCTTCGGCCAATTGGTCGCCGCAAGAGAAGCCATCTGTTTGAATGAAAAACATAAATTACATGGCTTAATATTACGTCAACATTGTAACACTCATCTCATTACTACCAGCTACTTTCTTATGAAAAGCACACTTCACATGTATTCAGATATTAATTCTGGGAATTAAAGGAAGTTATTTCCGTTCACCTGGACGGAGCGCATTCATCTCCTGAAGCCAGTATCTTGGCTAGTATCTAACTATGATCATAAACCAAGCTGCTATAAAAAGCATACACTTACATGTCCACCCATAGATAACCCAGTAACCCCTAAAGGTCCCAAGCCGTTTCTCTCGCACCAATGGAACAGGACGAGAGACTCCAGCATCAAACAGCCGCCCATCACGAAGATATCCGACACATTATGAAGCGAAGATCGTCTGAAATTGTAGAATTACATAGAATAGGTATTTCACCACGATGCCGCGCCGGCTACTATTACATGTTAGATGAATATCTTACTGATAAAAAAGCTTGGACATAATCTATGACATTTTATGTTTACCCTTAGGTATACAATAGGATGACAGCAGCTATTCTTCTACGTCATAGTAGATTTATTATATATTATTGTGACATTAGTATGTAAGTGGACAATGCCAGTATACAGCAGCTAAATCAAATTGATAATTAATAAATTTATTTCATTTATATTTGTATTGATGAGTAAAAGCGCTCTATTGGAGCCCAATTACTAAAAGTAAATAATTTTTTTTAAAAATACTGTAAAATTACAAGTATTATAACTCACACTTGATCAGTTGGTTTTCTTAACCCATAGAATGGATTCTCCAATATGATACCCCCTATGCCTGCCTCCTTCAACAGCGGCCTCACCATCAAGTTGCGACGTCGCCAGAAAAACTATAACATCATAAAATATCACAAATTGGTAACCGGTAGTTCTAAACTTTTTTAACTGTACAACAAAGTGGCTTTCAAAGTTAAGAGGGTTGGATTAGCAACCCTTAACAGTGTTAAATATTAATTATATAAAACTTTTAAAGATATTGTTATGTTTGATGATTTTGAATAGGTGTGGGATATTTAGTAATAATATATAGATAGATGGTAGGTAGTTGTAAAAAACATCAGTCTGAAGCCACAGGTGAGCAACTTAACAGATATAAAAACTATTTTGAACTTGTTAATTAGTTTTGTGTCATTTCTTCTCATAATTAAAATTAATTCCTAAAGAAGTTAACACTAGATTTACCAGCTTAAATATACCTATTTCTACCAAAACCAAAAAAAAACAAAAAAAAAATATATAAAATTCATAAAACCAATTCTTGTGTTATAAATTAAAGAAGATTAGAAGAATTAAAGAAAATGTTACACGCAGTAGGAATTTTAATTTGATCTTGCAAGACTGGTCATTTTGACTGGTTTGGTAAACCTAGTGTTAATTTCGTTTCTAGAATCCAAAATCTATTTATTAACTAAATAACTTTAAGTAAGATTTTAAATATATATATACATACATGATCTCCAGTACCAGCTAGATGTAAACACATAGGTTTGCAGTTCGGATCCGGCCATTTTAAAGGTAATACTACCTGCAAAAAAAAACAGCCTGAGAATCAGAAAGACGAACTAATTTAACATAAGAGTATTCTTTCTGGGTGCTACCAATCATGAGAATTCCAGATCTCCCCACCAGACAGGCATACACTGTTGCACGATCAGATTAGCATTGAAAAGTTCGTTCAGGTTTAATATTAAATTTGTGAGATATAACTACATGTTACATTACTCAAACTGAACCCAATATGTAATACATTTATTCTCTTATCATTGCATCTGAATATTACTCATACTGCAAATATATAATAATGTTAATATTATTAAATTATATCATTTAAAAAGAAAAATATTTTTAACATGAATATATATTTAAATCCACAAAAAAATAAATTATTTTATTATTTGCTTTGCAACGCGTTTTTTCTTAGTGCCAAATTATGATGAAGCGGCGTGCATAGCAATAGGAATATGTCTCAAGTCGGCGCATTTTTACGACCAAATATAAATGAAATTATCAAAAAACATCAAGCTCAAATATTTTTATTATTAGCTTGTAATTAATCCCTTAATAAACGTTTAGTTATTATTGTAGTATATATTAGTTTATTTCGTCTACACGTCTATCTTTCATGAATTAATAAAATCAAAAATATTACTGTAGTTACCTGAAAATGTGCTCTCTGCGCCACCTCGGGCACGATTCCAGGCAAATAGTGCTCCAACGGTGTCGTAAAATACCCATCAAGAATGCGACAATCGGACAAATTTTGTTCCTGAAATTTGAACAGAGATTGTGAATTATATATTCATAGCATAGGTTAGCTAGTAGAAAGTGCCTTTAGGCGTTAAGTTCGCCGATTTGTGCCTTTTACAAATAAAGAATTTTATTATTATTATTATAGTCATTTGTTTTTTTTTTGTATCAGACAAGAACAACAAAAACCCAGACATGATTTATATATAAAGTAACATAGCCATTCTCAAAGTGTGTTCCGCGGATCCCTAGGGCTAAAATACTGCAAAAAATACCTACCAAAGGGAGATTATAAGGTTACATCTAAATATTCCAACTAAATATTATGTAATATGATTATTAATAAATACATATAAAACAGTTTTTTATAATTATATTAAGGCTTTTTCCTTCGCCAAAAAAGTTTGAGAACCGCTGAAGTATCACATGCACACAAATCGGTAGGTAGTTGCCATTAAACACCGGCTTGACAAGTCTAACACGGAAAGCAGTGTTACCAACATTCCTATGGAATAATTTCTTTTTTATAAATATACAAAGGCTACATAATTATAAATAAATGTTGCAAATATATGTTTAGACCAGTAAAAAAATTGTTGTTTTTTTTTAAGTATATATTCCGGGTCTTGGTGTCTATGTATGTATATTTATTTATTATTTATTTAATGCTAAAATAGAATATAAAGATACATAACTATTGTGGAAAAAAATTAAAATTACATATTGTTTATGTTTTTAAAACTTGTTTTTTATATGAGTCACATTCAAATAAATATTTTCATAATACATCAAAACAATGACAAGCGAGGACAAACAAACAAAATTTTAACTTATTTTTAGATATAGTAATCAATATATAATTAGAATCAACGATTACGTTGTTTACAAATTAACAAGCAACTAATATTTTCCAGTTCTTTTATTATGCAACAAAAATAAACATAACCTATTAACAAAATACAATAAAGCTACAGTAATATTATTAATAATTCTGTATGCTACTTACTTTTGTTATCGTAACCGGATAGTCCCTGTCAATCAATTTTAAACACTCATCCCGATTTGATACCACTTTTCTGAACTCAAATAACCTGCAAGTTAAAGAGTATTTACTCTTAAGAACATTGCAATTACAACACAAATGTAACCCAATTCATCACTCCACGAAATTCTATTTTACACCACAAATGAAAAGCATTCGTAACCTTTTCAAATTTTCAGGTTTCCCCCAACCTTTTGTAAAAAATTTTGTTATCAAAATGCTACGGTACACTGCGTCTAATTTACTCGCTGACATTGTTACTCTTTCACACAATGTTTTATGGTGAATATAGAGATAAAGTAATTAATTTTAGGCACGTTAAAATTAATTTAGGACATTTTTATACCAAAGTGAGACCGTGCAAACGAATATTACGCGCGGTCAGCTGTTAAAAGTCAGCTGTCAATTTTAACACGCTAACGTTCGAAAACATCAACAATTTTTATGTAAACAAATCATACGCCAATAATAAACACAATATTTTGTTATAAATTATTAATAAAATATATATTTCTAAGAGTTTATTAATAGTTTAATTGGTATGTAAGCTATTGAAGCTAAATACAATATATATTTTTGTATACAATATAAAAATTATTTTAAACTGATTTAGTTTCTGAACGTTATATTGGCATAGACAAAGTTTCAGCAGAAATTAAGCGTTTAATTTATTTTGTAATTACATTATAATTAACTAGTTTTTACTATAAAACATGTACATTGCACAATTTTCTTGATATTTCGTAAGACAGCAATACGATTTATATTTTTTTATGATAATTTAACAATGATTTGCATTACATATTTGTATAATACAAGTGTAGGCAGAACGTATAATATAACAGATGTTACGAAATATATGCAAACAAAAAAGATGTTGTTATGTTATTCCGCATGCCTTCGTGACTAATATTTTATTTATTTATGAAATATTTATAGTTAAATATAATTAAATTTTAGTACAATAACACAGACTATAAGAGATTGGATTTACTTATGCATTAATTTGTCATATAGAAAATCACTAAACATCCTATTTTAACGTATTTCAAATTAGATAATATTGATATTAATAAACCTTTGTATGCATTATTATGTTATTATCATTATGTTTAGTATAATAACGTAATTGTTTTAAACCATGTGTTAATAAACTCTACAAATAATTAAAACAATAATGTTAAAGGATTAAAAATATTGTTTTCCTTTATTTTTTTTATAACAATATCATTCGCTAATCGTACTTTTCTGCGCAACTTGTATGACCACAGTTCTTTTGTTTTTACTTCAAATCCAAGATGGCGGCCGTGTTTAGCAAAAAACAATCAAATGCACAACTTTTAATTACACAAAATATGGAAAAGTATATTTAAGACGAAATTAATAGATGTACATTTATCCATTGGCGTGAAACATAATCACTTTAATAGTAAGATATATTATATGTAAGGTGACCAACTATTTTTTGTTCAAAAAGAGTACACGTTGCAAGTACTTCATAGATGAAAAAAAAAGAAGAAAAAATGATAAAAACTTTATTTTCTTTTAAAAACATTTTCTTCTTCGGAGTGGATTTTTTTTTTGCTAAATGAGGACGTTCGTCTAATAATGTAGCCACACCCGAACAACTTTTATTTTGCATATTAAATTTCACTGTTAAGACGCCAATAATCATTCCCTAGTGAAAATACTCTTTCAACAGCAGCATTAATAATTAATTAATAAAATAATCTAAAATAGTGTTTTAGAAATACAAATGAGTATAAAATTATACAAATGTGTACTTTCAGAGTACAGGATTTGAAAAAAGAGTACGGTTTGCGAAAAAAGAGTACAAAACTCAGTAAATAAGTACAGTTGGTCACATTATTATATGTTAACATATGTTGTTCGACGCAGTGTCTCTAGTTTTGGATCGCAGTTTTTGCTTTCTATTCCGTTTATAGCTGTGATCAGTTTTACAGAACAATAAATAAATAATTAATATATATATCATTAGTGTTTCGACTTTCAGTATACAAGCGAAACATGTCCTTATAAAGTTGATCAAATATTTTTATATTTCAAGGTTATTTTATATATTATTATTACATAATGTAAAAGTCAATAGCACTATTAAAAAAAGATGTCGGTTGTCGTATAATATGTAAATTGTAGCGTAGGCGGTAATTCGTATAATTCACGGATGGTATCGCTACTAATTTGGTAAACTGGAACATTTCAACGGATTTATAGGTCTGGTGAACTTTAATGGCAGACATATTTTACATTTGGTGGAATGTAGTTCTTTTTTGACGTGAGCAGAAGCGACATTCTTTGACATTGGAAAAATGATCTTCATTAGACTTCTTCTTCTTTTATTAATGGCTTCAGATGTCTACTGCCAATGTCGAGTATTTGGGCAACAGACCAGGAAATTATAAAATTTTAATTCACACGTAAAGCCTCCTGTCAAATGGCCATTTTCCGATCTATCGTCTTCATTAGACATCGAAGGTTATTAATAAAAAGATATATATTATAAATTCACATGTTTGTTATATTCATTGTATATTTGATATAAAATATATGTTATTTGAAATATTAAAGCCTTTTTTTAGTATCTGTCTAGAATCTACAATATTTCCTAACAGAAGCTAAGAGTTAACATTGGCGTTCCTCCTCTCCAGTATTTGGGACTAAAAAAGTATTACAAAGAACTGTGAAATATTATTTTTTATATATAAATATCGAAATTAACAAATAATATATAACAATGTAAATATTACATCATGGCCTCTATTTGTGGGTTGAATAAATGAGTCAATCTTACATTTTGTGTAATTAAAAATAATTTAAAATAAGAATAGACGTCTTTTGTTTTTAAAATCCTCTTTCAGAATAACATTTGTTTTTTTTTTTATTTACATTTATCAATCATATTTCTGATTAACAGACATTTTTTCGAGTTACGATGTTTTTTTGACATGAGGGTTTACGTGGGAATTAAATTTTTATAATTCTTTATTGGGCTGCTGCCCGAATACTTGACATTGGCAGAATTGTCTTTAATAGATATCTGAAGCCATTAATAAAAGAAGAAGAAGACAATTGGCTGTCTTTTAATGATAAGATCGCCAATTGCTCTATGTTTTATTAAAGGATTTATTATTATTAATTTAATTAAATATAATTAAAATGAAATTTAGGAATGTGAATAGCTATAAAAGTCTAAAACAAACAGGATACGAAATCTATACCTAGGATGTAAATTCTAAACACCAATGCCACGCCAAAAATGGTGGGAAAGTATTGTCAGAGTGAGTCATAGTTTACGACGATTTTGCCGCGAATGTAATAGTCGTTCTAAAATTAAAATGTGTTAATCGGTTGGTTTAAAATAATGCTCTCTTGTGAACAAATATTACCGAGAAATTTAGAATTTAAGTGTGATTTTTTCCTTATTTTAAGTTTCATAGAGATTTATATTTTAATGAATTATATTTTTTATATAAATAATCCAGTAGAGGAGATATAGACAGCGTATTGATAATATTTATGGAAGTTAGTCCAACGGAAGAATATTTGCCATTAAAACATGTAGGTATAGTTTTGTAAATATAAAAAAAAACAATTGATTTTATTCGAAATTTAATTTTCTTTAATCACTAGCAATTGTTTTTTAATCGTTATCATTTTATAAGTTTGAATTTCGAATTGACATTTTTATTGTTTAACCTAATGATATTTTTTTAATAAGAATCCGTTTGCATATTTAATAATAAGATAATTAATATTCTAAAGAATAGATGTATTATTGTTTACGAATTAAAAACCGTCGAATTAAAACACATTGTCTAAGTCAGAAGTTCTCAAACTATGAGTAGCGACAAATTATAAGGTCCCAAAATGTGAAATGTATGTAAATGTTAATGAAACATTCCTTCATTCATATTGGGAGGTAACGATTATATTTTCTTTAAAAAAAAATCCAATTGGAACAAAAAATACGATAATAAATAGGTCCCATCTTGCTACTAAAGAATCTAAGCATTACAATTTTTCTAATGCCGCCAAGAGATGGGTCCCAAGATTGGAAATCTTTGTTAAACGAGTCGGAGTTCAGTTAACTTTGAGAACCACTGGTCTAAGTTATACGAAAATCGTAGGCGTAATGTTAGTGTATAAACAGATCTTGAAACAGGTGTTACATTTGTTTTCCTCTTATTTCGCGACCTGACGGACGTAAAGTAAGTGTTCCTGTGCCTTGTGATAAATTAAAAAAAATAATTCAAATTTAGAATTGGTGCGCTTTTTTTGGCGGCTTTGAATTTAGTTATCTATTGAAACTTAGTGTATTTTGTGGAAATTTTTTTTTTTGAAGTGATTTTTAGTGATTTAAAGATGTTAACTTTTATATAAGTACAGAAAAATGTAGTATATATATATATATATATATATATATATATATTAGACCGGTTCAAAAAAATCGACTATTTTTTTTTTCAAAACCCGCAGTGAAATATCTTCCTAGTCACGAAAAAAGAAGCCTGTGAAAACGGGAGCTCTTAATATCAATTTTGAAAGGTCGCTCATCGTGAATTTCTATTTTACGTTTAAATAACATAGGAAAATAATTTTTTTAACTTTGGAATTTTACAACTCAGTTTTGAATTAACATGTCGGAGTGAGCAATACATATTTTTGAAGGAAATTGAACGCTCTAAATAAATGGTCTCTTAAATTTTTTCTGTAAGTCCACTCCTTTAAAAGTTATTTGAGTTTAAAATTCAATATGTAATCAATTTAACGTTTTTTTCTTAAATTGTGATATAAATAAATTATTTTACAATTTAAGATAAGTTTTATTTTCGTTAAGCGATAAAATTTATTTATATCACAATTTAAGAAAAAAACGTTAAATTGATTACATATTGAATTTTAAACTCAAATAACTTTTAAAGGAGTGGACTTACAGAAAAAATTTAAGAGACCATTTATTTAGAGCGTTCAATTTCCTTCAAAAATATGTATTGCTCACTCCGACATGTTAATTCAAAACTGAGTTGTAAAATTCCAAAGTTAAAAAAATTATTTTCCTATGTTATTTAAACGTAAAATAGAAATTCACGATGAGCGACCTTTCAAAATTGATATTAAGAGCTCCCGTTTTCACAGGCTTCTTTTTTCGTGACTAGGAAGATATTTCACTGCGGGTTTTGAAAAAAAAAAATAGTCGATTTTTTTGAACCGGTCTAATATATATATATATATATACACTCCACTTTTGTTTTTTGCAAAGTAAAAGAGTATTTCACCTTATTAGAGCGAGCGTATAAACTTGTTATTGTATTGAGTATATCACGTTAATAGGACCCGTCAATATAGATTTTAATTACGGAAACAATTTTTTTCAAAAAAAGAAAACGTATGCATTTCCGCTCTAAACTGTCAATTTTTTTTTCTAGATGGAGCAAAGGATATTGTGGTTAGCGCCAATAGCGCTGTTAGTTTTAGCGTATCCAAGTGTCGATGGTAAGTTTACGCGGGAAATACTATTAATTATATTGTTAGGATGTAGAATTAAAAATATAAGTAAATAACAATGATACATATATAATGACTCGACTCATTAGAATAGCCAATGTCAGGGGTGCCCAACCTGCTCCTTTTTGAAGGATTATTTGTGTTACAGTACCCGAGTACCCTTTTCATTTTTGTGCTATTATATTTTTTATTATTATCGTTTCATATATGTTTAAAAATGTCTTTTAAATTACTGACAACAAATATGAAAGAAAGTGCAACGTTTTTATAATACCTTTTAAATACGTATTTAATCGCGAAAAATTTACGAAACAAAATCATTCACTATAATAGGGAAAGCAGATTAGTACCTATGTAAAGCTGAGACTAATAAATGTTTAAACGTTGTTAAAACGAAGCGTAGACCAACCTAACCTCTATATAACGAACCTCATTGTAAAAAAATCACTTGATATAACGAATTATTTTGTGATTCCCTTCAGTATTGTTATATCAAGGTCGCACTATATTTATGTCATTTGCAAGGAAACAAAACGTATTGAGGTCAAAATATCGCTGATATTATGAAGGTCAAACAATAAGCCACCATATTTGTAGCAAAACGTGGGCGTAGATCATTATTATGTCACTGTTTGTGATTAAGTGAACCACGCGGAATCCACCCACTGCTCGTTAGGCGCATTGTTTCCAAGACTTATTTAGTTCGTTTATAATTGTAACGGTAGGAAAAGAAAAGAGGGCTGGAAGGGTGACAAGAGGAGAGGGGACATCCTAAATTTCAAAATATAATATATCCAAGTATTAAAACATTATTTTGTTAATTTTCATACGTATGTTTGATTTTAATGTAAAAGAAATTTAATAATTTTTAGGTGTAAAATTGAAAAATATGTGACGTCACAGTGTGTGTGTGGGGGGGGGGTCAAAATCAATTATAATATTATACTAAACAATACAATGTATAAGATGCAACAACCTGCATTCATTTGGTTACATGTCAATACTGTAAATAAAAAAAAATGTAAATAAACTATAAATTAATTCGATGATATTTCAAAGCCTTTGCAGCCTTCGTCGTGCCATTTAAAGGTTTTTAATTTGGTTTTAAATTATTAAAACAATAATGTAGTCATGTAGGCGGTTGTTTACAAGATCGATGTATAAATGCTCGTCCGATAGGTAATCGATTGGACCGACATCTATGCCTTTGTTAAAAATAAAAAAATAAAAACAACGGAAGTAATCATTCTAAATTCAAAATTGGAGCTGTCTCATATCCGTTGTTATGTTTGGCAAAGACATTGTCTGTTAAAGATGCAATTTATATAAATATAGTTTAATGATACACTCGCTAAAACATCGCAATTTACTTAAATTGGTTTATCGTGTTATCCATACAATGATACACTCTATGTAACATCACAATACGTCAATATTTAGCAATAAACAGTACTTTCTAAGTCACAGAAATTAATAAGAACTGCAGCTGTGTACGTTCTTTATACTTTATTAGTAATTACATATGTATTATAAATAGTAAAATGCGTAGTCCCTTAACATAAGTGTCACTATATAAAGTTTAAACTGGACAGTTTAATGCAGGGGGAGAGGGGTGGGGATGGGGGATGGGGGGGGGGAATAGATAATTATTGATTGTTAGTTATCATTTCTTCCTAGAAATTGAGCTAGCCAAACTATTCAAATTGTATGTTTTTTATATGTTTTTTCCAGGAAGCACGAGATTAAGTGACATTTTACTAATTTTTGCTTACATACCACTGATACGGCGGTAGCTACGCCCCTGGTTTAATACTAACAGTCTATGCATCAGTGAAAGTTTACAGTAACAACAAAAAAATTTCAGGAGCTCGTTACTACAACTACGGAACGAATTACTACACCCGTAGCAACTACGGGCGTAACCTCTACGAACACGGCCGGTCTATATCCGACAATACAGTGACGTGCGGCCCACACACATGTGGAGTAGGGGCTCACTGTACGCATGGCAGCGTTCGGCCTGTCTGCGCCTGCCTGCCTGGTTACACAGGCGACCCACTCTCACAGTGCATCAGGGTTGAATGTCTGGGTAAGTAAAGGAAATTAGTTTGCTTATAATTCCCGCTACATTAGGTCGATGAAAGAAAATAACCTCCACCAACATTCAATATCACCAGTGGCATCATCAGTGGGCTTATCACCAATTTAGTCTGGCTTTCGAATCGAGCTGTCACAAGTAAAACGGATCCGTTAGCAATCGGGATCATGAATTTTTACTAACGACTAACGAGTACCAGCAATCTATCAAATGAACGAAAGATCGAGACGTTCGAAAATTAACAAAAAGTATATAAAATATTGTAGTTCCAAATTCGCACACGGTGGCGCTGCTCAAATTTCCATACAAATCGCTTGAAACGAACTCGATTCGAAATCCAGACTAAAATTCGTGATAAGCCCACAGGATACGTGTGGTCGCTTCGGCTTCGCTTCGACGACTCAAGCACTTGTAATATTAACGTAATGTTTGGGCTTTATTGCTAGAAAAATAACCACTTATTTACAAAACATTCACGGCCCAAAAGGAAGCGTTCGCGGGCCGCGTGTTGCCTACCACTGAACTAAACTACTGAACTATTTTCAGAAAACAGCGAATGTCGCAGCCATCAGACCTGCGTGAACCAACACTGTGTTAATCCGTGCGAAGGAGCTTGTGGCATCAACGCTAATTGCGATGTAAGTCTTTCTCTTACGTTAATGATGACTTGCAAAAGCCAATGATAATATGTAACTACTTACTATTCACAGGTAAGGAACCACGTACCAGTGTGTTCCTGCCCATCTGGTTATACAGGAAACCCGTTCAGCTCCTGCAGAGTTGCTGATCCAGGTAATTTAGAATTGGTCGATGTGGTAAAAGCCAGTAGCGTAGTGAGGGGAAGGCAAGGGGGCTACTCACAAAGGGGTGCTAAGTTTTTATTTTTATAGTAGGAGAAAACAAGTGGACTGTATTTTTGGAATGTAGAATGGAATAGGTATAATGATCACAAAATGCACTTGCGTGTAATTAGTCACTGGCTGGTCCCCTGAGATCCTCGTTCACATGTCCAGTATTTGATTGGTGCGGAGAAAGTGGATGAGGAGAGGACAGCGGGGAGCGGGAAAGGAAATTTAAAAATGCATTTGACGTCAACATTTATATTATTATACTTAATTGACTTCTGGAAAATATATTTTAAATTTAGTGCCAGTGTTTTGAGTCTATGACTTTATTTATTTATTAATTTGCGAGTATATTTTACATACTAGCAGTTGCCCGCGACTACGTCTGCGTAATAATGAAGATATAGAGTACTATGAAGTTTAATGATGTTTCATATTTCAGTCAACAGAAAATGCCTTCCACACCCCTGTTGCAAAATCTACTAACTGCCTCTCCGTCAAATTTCTAGTTTGTAGCAAAAAAATTATACAAACCTGCGAGAGCCCTTACTCCTTAATGTCTCCTTAATAACTCCTTTGCAAAATCCGTTCTTTGCAGACGACAACTAACTATAAAATATCTCCCTGTCAAATTTCATCTTTGTATGTCAAGCGGATTTCGAGAGAACTTTCGCTTTTATATTCATTGAATTAGATATGAATTACAATGTGAACTTAAAATAAAACGTAATATTTCTTAAAAAACAAAAAACAAACAACACGTTTGACCGCCAAAATTAGGCATAGACATCGAATTGTGTGATCTTAAAATAAAATGAAATACCTTTGCCTTAAAATGAAAAAAATATATATATATATCTTTAAAAACAATTGAAAAATTAGGCATAGACATCGAATTGTGTGAACTTAAAATGTAATATTTCTTTAAAAAAAAACAATTGAAAATATTGTATAGCCTATGTTCATCAGGGATTTTTTACGATTCTAATGGTAAAAGAATTTTTCAAATCGGTCCAGTAGTTTCGGAGCCTATTCAATACATACAAACAAACAATCAAATGTTTCCTCTTTATATAATAGTATAGAGTATACATATAATATTATATGGTTTTCGAATAGGGCTAAAAAGGTATTGTGTACCGAGCGCGGGTTAAGCTCGCTATGCCACTGATAAAAGCTTCGGTTTAATCTATATTGTAATCATTACAGAGGAAGCTTGTCACCCTTCACCTTGCGGAGTAAATACTAAGTGCCACGTGTCAAACAATCAAGCTATTTGCACCTGTTTGCCTGGTTACAGAGTGAGTCATACGGATTCATTTTAAAGCAGCCATTCTCAAAGTGTGTTCCGCGGAACCCTAGGGCTAAAATACTGCAAAAAATACCTACCAAAGGGAGATTATAAGGTTACATCTAAATATTCCTACTAAATATTACATTGCAATATGATTATTCATAAATTTTTTTTTAATTATTATTTTTTATAATTATATTAAGACTTTTTCCTTCGCTAAAAAAATTTAAGAACCGCTGTTTTAAAGCATCTATCTGACGATCATTATCCCACTCTATCGTTTCGGGATAGTGGAAATTTTTGTAACTAATTATTTAATGTGGACAAACGTGTTCAGGGTAGTCCATTGACCGGTTGTCGTCACGAATGCGAATCCGACGGCGAGTGTGGAGCCCAGCAATCGTGTAGAGACTTCAAATGCATAAGTCCTTGCAGCGATTGCGGCGTCAACGCTGACTGTGAGACAGTCGCCGCTCATCGTGCTGTCTGCAAATGCCCAAGGGTAAGACCACACGACTCTGATATATTAAATACCAGTTTTATTAGTAACTGACCGACTTGGTTATTGACCAGGGGTACCACGGAGATCCCTACAGGATTTGCAGCCCAGAATGCGAATCCGATAGCGAATGTCCCAGTTACAAACCAGCTTGTGTGTACAATGCCTGTGTGAATCCCTGCAACAACGTCTGTGGGGTCAACGCCGATTGTAACCTTCGAGGATTGACCCCAGTCTGTTCCTGCCCCAGAAACATGACCGGCGACCCTTTCACTTTCTGCAGACCTTTCGAAGCACGTGAGTTATATCCTCTGTTTTATGCTGAAATAATATACATTGGAATTGAACATGGCATGTATTGTGCGTAATTAATGTTTATCTATATTTGTATCTATTTGCATCTCCAGTTATTTCTCTTCTGCATTGCTCTACATCTCAAAGTTGGTTGCCTGGAAGAGATCGCTTCTTAGTGCTAAGGCCACCATCTCTTCTTACTCGCTTACTCTGTATTATTAAGTAATATATAAATAAACTAGCTTTTACCCGCGGCTTCACTCGTATTTAAGTCATTAAATAAGTATCAGAGATCATTTCAATAGAAATGAATCAATATGATTCCAATTAAAAGTATAAAAGTAAAAAGTATCCTATGTTACTTCTGGTACCTTCAAAAATATATGTACAAAGTTTCATGATGATCGGTTAAGTAGTTATTGCGTGAAAACGTAACAAACATACTCACATTCACATTTATAATATTAGAAGGGATAAATAAATTGAATCCACTGTATATAATCCTCATATTTTAATTTCAGTTGTGATCTGTTTTCTAGACCAATAAATATGTCTCTTCCTCTAGGTGATCTATGCGAGCCAAATCCGTGTGGAGCAAACGCTAAATGCACTCCTGGACATGACCGTACTGGAGCTGAAAGACCTGTATGCACATGCCCCGCTGGTTATATCGGAAACGCTCTCGTTAACTGCGATAGGGTGAGACTTCACGTTTAGTTAACCCATTACTTCCCACTGTCCTATTTTTAAGACACTATATTCAAATTGTTTTTTAACCTATTAAGAGTTTTATTGTTTCTGATGAAATAATTTTTTTTCGCTGAGTTAAATATTTACGTAATTTTAATGTAATTTTTTCGAATTGATCATTTTTGTTGCCTCAAAAAAAAGCATTATGTACCGTAAAAGAAAACAGTAACCAACTTCAAAGTACATAAAACTGATTCTTAAACTTCTACCAAATATATATAATATAAAAATAAAAACAAAATATAATTTTTATCCCCATTGTCATACTTTATAGAACAGGCTGACTCAGCGTTAAAGATTTTTTTTTGTCATATTATTTTTTCTTAACGTATTACGAACTTAATTTAAAGATTTCACCAAAAAATTCCAATGTTTTCGACGCTTGCGAAGTAATGGGTTAAAGACCAAAGGGTATACAAAACTATATATTATATCATCCTTATTTTCTTCAGGGTGAATGCGAATTGGATTCTCAATGCGGCGACCACTTAGCCTGCGTCGGCTACCAATGCGTTGATCCCTGTTTGGGCAATACTCAATGTGGCTCTGGAGCCGTCTGTATGGCCAGAAGACATCTCGCTGTCTGTACCTGCCCTTCTGGTAAATATTTTGACAGATGCCACGTAAGATGTCGACATAAATTAATGAAATTAACTTCTCTTTAAGGTTATAATGGAGATGCTTTAGTCAACTGTTATGAGTCACGTTCGGTTGCTGCATCCCGCTCTTACTTCAGATATAAAAGAGAGCACGATACTGAAGTTTCGTCAGTTAAGCCAGACGGGGAAGCTGCATCAGTTACCCAAGCAGATGTAGCTGTCACTCCAGAAGCAGAAGCGAAAGTCACACCCAAGGCCGAATAAGTTTAAAATGCAATAATAAAGCAATAAAAAAAAATAAGCAAAACACATTCGATGCTCAATTTATTAAATAATAATAATAATTTTTGGATATAGATTTTTTTTAAAAGTGTGTTCAATTTCATCAATGTGCCATTATAATAAAAATATATAATTACGAATATTCTGTTGTCAATTAATATAATAATAATTAATTATAATGGGTTTTATTATCTCCTTTCTCCTTGTAGACATTTTAAATTGTATTTTTTAAATCATCTTTTAACCTAACCTTAATTTATCATGAAAGAATTTCCACCAAATATAAATATGTTATACATCTATTGGATTTGTGAGGTATAATAAATTTTTTAATAGGTGAAAATTAATTTATAAACAAAAAAAACAAGTTACTTATTGAAATTTGTCGGTATGACAAATAATATAGATTATGGCATAATAAAGGTAATGTCTTTGCCATCTCAAAGCTGTATTATTTTACAACAAAAGCGACCGTTTGCGGACGCGCGCCGGCACTTTATTGGTCTCTTTTAAAGAAATTTCTTATTTTTCGGGTGAGTAATGACATGAAATATTAATTATATTTAGTTAATTATTACACCTAATGTGTTACACTATAGTGTTTCTTACTATTTGTTTGTTTTCATTCGAAATTGAATAGGTGAGGTTGGCGTCGTTCGCGATCTCAAAATGGCGGGTCAGGTTCTTGTGTTTTTGAGTGCGAAGGCTTTGTTGTCTTGATTCAATTATTTTCATATTCAACTTACTTTGGGACTTGTGTTTGTGAATTTCTTCTTTAACGAGACGGTGTCGTGGTTTTTTTAATTCTTGTGTGTTGGGTTGTAATTTTGACAATAGTTTGTGTAGAAGTATTGTCTTAGTTGAACATATTTAATAAAATATCGCGGCCGTCGTACTTAATACAGAGCTAACTCTAACCTTTTCGTTATTCGTACTTGTGGTCCTCAACGAAAGCCAAACCAAAAAGGAATTTGGTAAATAACCTAAAAGATAAAAAGTCGTAATTCTGGATTCGTCAGCCCAGTCGTGCTAATTACGCTAGCATGTAATTGTATATTACAGGAATATGACGGATAAGAAGATGGGAGATGCTGAAGTGGAGGAAGAGTTCTCCGTTGAGAAGGTTTTGGATAAGCGTATAAGAAATGGAAAGGTTAGTTCTTTTATAACTGAAATTTATCATCCGAAACACTATGTGGATTTAGGCTGGTGTCCACAAGCAGTATGATAGTTTGTGCATCCAATTTATTTCTAAAATTCCATCTCGGTGCATGAACTCGGAAAGCATCTGCTGTATTGCCTTTTGTCATTCAAATACCTTTGATATATGATGATCCATTCAAGAGTTATGTTCAGTTATGAGTTTATGATCATTTTAACAAGATTAACCCTTTGGGTACTGAATTATTTCGAGTATCATACATCTGAAACGTATTTAATTTGTTGCTATCTGAAGTAGTATGATAATGCAATATTTTGTATGTAACAAATTGTTTATTTTAATTTAATACATAGTTTAAACCAAGCCCGTTTAGCTTGCGTTATTTGAAATGACGAGTCGGACTCGTCAAATGTTATTACGCCAAAATTTGCGCATGACGGGCGTGAGCCGTCAAATGTACCCAAAGGGTTAAAAAAAAATATTAAAAAATAAATATTTTTTGTAATTGTTTTATTTTTCTCTATAAATAAGTATTTCAATGATTTAAAATAACATGTATATAACCCCAAAGATGACTAAATGATCCGATACGTGTTAGTTTGATTCATCAATTTATTATAATTATGTAATCAATCTATCATCGTTTTATTAACTTTGACCAAATAGTTTTGTCCGATGTAATTTGCTGTGGCCTATCAGGGTGTCTCATTCACAAATAATCAATTGTTTTTCACATTTTTTGTGTTATAATAAAGATTATTATGTAATAGGTGAGCTGATATGCCTACATCAAGTGTATATCTTGTCTATTATGTAACCACTTGTCCAGTCTGTCTTTGAAGATGTTGGTACATGGAGAGTCAGTAATATGTTGTGGTAACTTGTTCCGTTCATTTATAATTTTTGGTTATAAGTGACTAGCTACGTTCTTAGTGCTGTATGATTTGTAGAGTTTCATGATCGCATTCATATTAGTATAAAGTTAATTTAATTCAGCGGTTTTCAAACTTTATTGGCGAAGGAAAAAGCCTTACTATAATTATAAAAAACTGTACTTTATATGTATTTATGAATAATCATATTGCAATGTAATATTTAGTTGGAACCTTATAATCTCCTTTTGCTAGGTATTTTAGCCCTAGGGTTCCGCGGAACACACTTTGAGAATGTCTGATTTAATTCATCAATCTGATTGTTTGTAGGTGGAATACTACCTGAAATGGAAGGGCTACAGTGATGAGGACAACACGTGGGAGCCGGAAGAGAACCTGGACTGTCCTGACTTGATCCAAGCGTTTGAAGAAGCTCACAAAAAGAAGGAAGCCGGTATGTGACTTATTTCGACAAACATGGGTTCTTTTTCATCATGAGACTCAATGAATGATTTCTTTCCTTTCAAATATTGCTGACTAGAACATATGGTACTATCTATTTTATGATGAAAATTCAGCAGCATCATCATCAGTGATGCTTATGTTAATTATATTCTCACAACTGAACAAATGTACAGTCCCTCCTTCCATCCTTTAACCTGGAATCTCACTAAGCTGACATAGTGTTATTCCAGCAGTTGTAAATGAGAGACACCAGTTTATGACCACACTGTCAAGCTAGAATGAAGACCACTATGACTGACCAAATTGACAGGGCTACTTCCAAGCTGATCTCAAATCGCGAATAGGTCACTTCACAGGTGTGCCACTTGTAATGGGTGGTACTACCGCGGGATGGTATAAATTTTAAATCTAGGCATCTAGAATGATGTTTTGCGCCACTGTGAGTAGAATTAGGCTAAAGGGATAATAAAGTCGGTTTCTAACACTCCAGGTCTTAACAAGAATGAGGATGGTGAGTATTTAGCAGTTGGGAGTTAGGCTGAGAATATGTCTTACAGAAATAAGTATATTTTTCAAATACCTGGTGGTTTCCTTAACTACTCCTTATTATTGTAGCAAAATTAAGTATTATTATTATTTTCTGTTTGATTATAGAGGGCAAAGGGGGTAAAGATAAGGATGCCAAGAAGCGTAAGGTCTCTACGGCTGCTACACCGGACTTGAAGGGTGCCAGGAAAGGCAAGGTGGAGGAGAAGAGGACTGGCTTCGACAGAGGAATGGAGCCGGAGAAGATCATTGGTAAGATTCTGGTACTGTTTATTAGTATAATCACTAAAGGTGTGCACATGCTCATTGTTAGACTGTACAATGGCTTCGGAAAGGTGTATAGCGAGAAGAATACCATAAGAAACTCGTCAATCATAGCCTGTACATAAAATAATTAACAAAAAAAACTGAATTTTCATTCAGAAAAAAGTAAATAATTCACAAGTCACAGAATTCATAAACTATTGAATCATTCAATAAACTTTGGTACTAAGTTTGTTCCATTACCCGCATAGTTCGAATGATATTGTTGTTGCAGGTGCGACGGACAGCAGCGGCGAGCTGATGTTCCTGATGAAGTGGCGCGGGACTGACGAGGCTGACCTGGTGCCGGCCAAGCAAGCCAACTCCCGCTGCCCCATGGTGGTCATTCAGTTCTATGAGGAGCGGCTCACCTGGCACACGCCGCCCGATGATGAGAAAAACGATTGATTACACAGGTTAGTTAGGTTTTCTAATACTTTAGAACTTCTTATGTATATATTATACTATGTAGTAGTTTATTTATGTATAGCATTAATATTCATACACCAATACAACTAACAAATAAATACAACTTCCTCTATGCACTGTTTTCATTCTTCAATTATTTCTCCAGACCGGTTATCTGGTAGAAAATGCCTTTAGGCATTAAGTTCACCGATTTGTGACTACAAATAAAAAAAAATTATTATTATTAGTTGGTAGTTACTCTAGCTAACCGATCACTACTTGTTCCCAAAGTTTATTTCTAAAGGAGGTCGAGTTTTTTTCTAAAGGGGGTCACAGTCTGTTGAAAAATAATAAATACAAACTACATATAGGTACAAAAAATTCGTTTAGTATAGTGTTATAATATAAAACTTAAGATGTCATAAATAACATGAAAAAAATAAACTTATAGCTTTTACATTTAGTACATATTATTATAATTTTATAGTAATGGGCTCGCAAGAATTTTTACTGAACTTTTTGGGCTTTTTTGAGGGTTGTTACATAAAAATGGTTGAGAAATTATGCCTTACACCAACCAACAGAACTACAATACAAATATATTGATCAGTAGATGGAGCTGATGTATATTATTAGCCCAATATATTGTCCTGGGATAGTACTACAAATTTTGTAACTGAACCATAGTGACCTAGTTTTGTTGACCTCTGTTCGGGCACTTATTAATGTAATCTTGATTGTTTTCCTTTCAGCAAAGCATCATAGAGATGGGCGTAGGTGTGGAGATTCTCGTGTTGGTTTATATTTACTATAATTTTATTATTAATATGTATAATTTTGTGTTTAAGTATATCTGGTTTTCTTCAACAATATGCATATATATATATTTCGGTTTGTTACCCTTATTGTAATATTAGTTTGGTAATGTATGACATATGTACTACAGTAGAATAACAAGTTTAACCACTGTGACGTCCTATTTAATGGTTTTTTTTTTTTGAAATTCTATCGCCTAATTTATTGTTTGGCTTGTTCCATCCCATCTTAGAATGATAGCTGTCGATATAAGTGGAACTGAGTTTTTTTTTGTTTAATAGTTGGCAATACTGAACAATAGTTTTTTTGTTGGCTTGGTTGTCATTTATTAGTTTTTAAGTTAGTAATTGAATTATATTTGGAGTTGATTAAGCTGTAACTGATTATGGTACTAGTAGTTTTTTTTTTACATGGCTTGTAAAACTTGATGCTGTATAGGCTGTCTCTTTCTTTTGAATAGTACGTGAAAGGGACGACACTATATGGCGTTTAGACTTGAATAGCGTTTCAGTATTTGACTATTAAGGGAGCTCGTTGGGAATTGAAGCTAAGGAGGTAGTGTTGCCGAGTCTAAGTTCGTTCAAAACATATTAGTAGTTCTTTTCATAATATGACGTCTTACTGAATTTGTATACAGTTTGTCATTCGATGTGAGTTAATATGGTTTAGTTTTTAAGTAGTACAATAAAGTACTGACTTATAGTTGTTTTTTTTTGTACCTGTTCCTTTTCAGTACGCAATGCTTCATAACTGAAACGTTAACATGGGTATAGTAATAAAGATGTTTGTAAGGTACAGTAAGGTAAGGTGGCAGTGTTACCAACCCTACTGTTTTAACAGTCGATTAGCTATTTTCACATTGATGCCCCTGTTTCCTGTTTCATTCCTAATTATTACTGTTTTTCAATTACACTGCAAATATTTCTCGATAACCACTGTGTAATAAAACGCAATGACACTACATGGCAGTATCTATTCTTGTTATTTGAAGCCACAGAAAGGCACATGAAGAAATTTAACACTAGAACTACTAACCGGTCAATATGACCGGTTTCAAAAGTTCTTCACAATACTTATATACAACCCTGCTCGTTATGTTTTGTAAACGATTTTATTATTTACAATTCTACAATCAATTTATTAAATTATATTTAATACTTTGCACTCACAAGTCATCCGGTCATTTTGACCGGTTGGTAAAAATAGGTCATATTGACCGGCTAGTAGTTCTAGTGTTAACAAAAATATGTATGATTTTAAAAAGGAAAATGATTCCGAAAATACTGAAGATGAGGCAGTTGAGGATGAAAGTGGAAAATAAATTTACTTTGATTTTTGTTTTTTTTTATGATATGTTCAATATTATTATATAACAATGTATGTGAGTCCTGGTAACCAATAAAAGTAGGTGATTGTTTTAATTATATGAGGACAGTATGAAATCTGCCTTTTTTACTTTACTTACTGTTTTTTTATTGGTAAGCTGCTGGTTTTAAGTTTCTTGAGGTTGGCAACGTTCTAATTCCATTTTTAAATTTGTTGCTTTCGAATATTAGTAATTTTATTACAAGGCAATATTCTTGACATAGATTTGTGATGTCCATCGCTGACTTACTTTGGGAAAACTCAACAAAGCAATTACGATGTTTTTATAACCGCCCTGCTTACATCATCAGTGGGCTTATCACGAATTTAGTCTGGCTTTCGAATCGAGCTGTCACAAGTAAAACGGATCCGTTAGCAATCGGGATCATGAATTTTTACTAACGACTAACGAGCACCAACAATCTATCAAATGAACGAAAGATCGAGACGTTCGAAAATTAACAAAAAGTATCTAAAATATTGTAGTTCCAAATCCGCACGCGCTAAACTAAATCCAGACTAAAATTCGTGATAAGCCCACAGTTGTCAATTTCTAAATGCCAATCTGGATAGTTATTTCCTCGCAGTATTAGTTTTAAAAATATACAAGATAATATATTTATTAAGAGGATTTTTTATTTTAAGTTACATTGTTATTTTATTCTTATATAAAATTATTAAGATATGCATAAGCAAAGCACTATAAAAGCAAATTTGTTATAACATTGTCTTAATATTACAAAGGCATGGTTTTTTTTTTTGAAATGAAAATCGTTTATTAGCATAGACACTAAAGGCGTGCGCTTGCTCATCGTTAGACTCTATAATGAAGACCACAAGAAACTCGTCAATCATAGCCTATACATGAAATAATTATATTTAAAAAAAAAAACAATTTTAATTTTTAAAAAATCATGGACCACAAGAATTAAAATTAGATCAGATCCACGGTGCGATCACGCAGGTACCAGCCCACAATAATATGAAAAACTACGCTGGTGAGTAGCAAAGAGAGAAGCATTTTTAAAGTAAGTATAAAAACGTGGCAAACAGCAGCGTAGCTAGGTAACCAAGGGCCCTGGAGCAACCCCCAACTCTGGGGAATTCCCCGCAAGAATCAAACAAGATGTTCGAGACTTGTTGGGAATTCCCCTGTATTTTTTACTAAGTTGCTATTATTAAAGTCGCGTTTCTGGAATCTGGTTTATTTATATTCCGAATGTGGGAATTAAATTTCACCAGTTCAATTTCTTATGATAATGTACGATGACTTCCTTCGATGGGTGTGCTAATATCATTCTGCGGACTTTGGCGATCCTCTCCAAATGTACCGGGTCTTCAGGCTGCTGCTTGCACAACGACTCGCACACACCCATCGCAGCAATATAAGCTGGTATAAAATCATGACCTTCTATCATCGCTTTCGCAAAATCTGCATCATTACGCTGTACACTCGAGATAGAATTATAAAAATGTTTTAACGAATCCTTAAAAAGAACCGAAATACTCGGGAAAAATGTTTCGATATCCTCCCTTAGTAGTTGTATAGAACTTTTAGCAAAATCTGCATTAATTGCGTCCCAAAACTCTGAATAATCATCATTATCACCATTTGAGTTTTTGTTGACTTTGAAAGCCTCAACATTATTGCTATGTAAGGCGCAACATTCAGCGTAAAGCGCTAAAAATTTGGTAAGTGTTATCATCTGATAATCTTCAACAGAAGATAGTTTAGCTTGGACGGTCTCGGAGATTCTTTTAAAAACTCCCACTGGTGCTACGCACTTCTCTTTAATTATTCCATCTTTCATCGTAGTTAGGAGATTGTTTAGTGAATTGGCGAAGTACACCTCGACCAGACGTTGCGATTCGTATTCGGATTTCCACATCTCCATCAAATGGTCCAGCAAAACCTTATAAATCTTGTCGAAACGACGCATTTGCTCTGTTCCGTCCTTTGACATGAGGACGTACGCCGATATCACATCCAGCATGTTATAAGAAAAGCCATAGTCAAATCCTTCCAAAACTGTTTTATTAACATACCAATCGTTGAGGAATTCCAGTAGCAAATTCTCAATGAACTCTGCGTCCATTCTATCCATTATACCTGCTGTATAAACGCAAACGCTGTCTGCTATCGATTCGCAGTTCATCTTAGCCGGCAACGACTTTAAAAGTTTATAACTAATAACACAGAATTGTGGTTGCACGACTTCAGGTAACTTGCTCACTTTACCCAATAAAATATAAATGTCTTTATTTTCCTCGGTCGTTAGATTCTTTATAAGGTGTTGCAGAAGCGACCATACATCCCCAATCCTCTTCGCGTTCTTCTCACGACACAACATGTAGAAGGTCTCCTTAAAGATGACCGCCCTGATGCTGGAGTTTTTGGAAGACTCCCAGTTACTCAGTAATACGTCCTTCAGTTCATCGGAATTTAGTTTGGAGATTGCCATACGGATGCCGTGCTTTTTCAATGACACGACATTATTGAGAAGTTTGGGAAGATGTTCCCGGCTTTCGTGTGATGATATATTGTGAAATATAGAAATGAGTGAGGGTAGAGCGAATTGCAGGTAGTCACCTCGCGCGTATTCCAGAACACAGGGAGGCGGTGGTTGAGGCCTCGCGTAGTACATGAGTTTAGCACAACTCTTCCTCAAAGCGAGCAAGTTTTTATCGATTTCGCTCCAATTAATTTTCGTATCATCAGGTGCATATTTTCGGAAGAACGCCAAAAGCTCCTCTCTGGGTAGCAACGCACAAAGCCCTCTAACCAAAGCTCTCTGTCCGTCTGACTGACCAACTCGATTCTTGTATGATTCACTCCACGTTAGAGAAACACTATCAGGCCAGTACACGCGGATTTTAGTTAGAAAATATTGCAAATTAAGATTATCATCACAACGCATTGCATTGAGCTCGTCTTCGCACTTTTCAAGCACACGCACATCGTATTTTATAATATTGACGCAGACCTTTTGCTCTTGGGACATCAGCAACGACTCTTCAAAGAAGCATTTACTCCACATTTTGTTTTTATAATAAATATGTTCGAGAGAAACATCGAACTGCTTTTCCTTCTTAACTCTGATCAGTTCCTTCGTCTTATCGATTATGTAAGGGAAATTGTTTAAATCCTTATTCCAATCGTTTAGTAGAGCAGACACTTCTCCCAAACACCCCACGACTGCATGCCAGTCTTCTAAACTCTTTACATCCTGTTTCTTCAGTCTCTCCTCCAAATAATTATAAAGATAATTAAACACCAATTCTTTAGCTTCAATAGATAACTTATTCTGTACTTTATTCAAAGTAGTGAATACAAATTTGTTTTTAATAACCTCAGGTATAGCTTGTTTATGTACTATGTGATACACCAATATAGCATCAACACAATTCTGTACATTATAATTTGTATTGGTGTATACTTCCATACTGTGGAATAGGTCTTGCAGCATCTTCCACGTCTCTTCATCATACTCGTGGGTATTTGTAGTAGACAATACAGCATTTACGAAATGCACTTTATACTTAAACGGTTCATTTATGTGTCTTTCAATGTAATAAAGTAGCAAAGTAGATATGTTATTGATGTTTTTTCCAGCAGACGTCAGGAGTACACGGAATATTGCCCCGCGTTCTTCTGGGGATGACTCCGCTCTGATGAGCTTCTTTAGTTCACCGAATGCTGTTTCGAAGGGGGCGTGTCGGTACCACTGGTATATGTGTTCCAAACTTGACGGATTTCTCATTGAATAACACTGCATTTTACGTTTTATCGGAGTAGCTGAAGATCCACATAAAAACTGAACGTCAGCTAGTTTCTCAATCTGTTCATCATCACGTTTCTTATTTATGAAGAAACTCTTTAAAAACTCAAATTTATCTTCTTTAGGCATCAATTTAATTAGCGGCTTAATATTTTTGTATTGCAACATAAACTTTGAGTTTTTCTTAACTTGGTCAGTAATAAATTGTTTGATGTTCTGTGAGCCGATGTGCTTTCCCAGCGTTTCCATATCTATTTGATGGCAATAAAGGTCGAATTTGTTCAAAACACGCTGAGGGCATTTGTTCATGATAATTGCCGTGTATTTTTTACCAAACACCGGCCAATTGTAAAGGTAGCTTTTCTCTATAACCTCCAAGTATTTTTCAGGTTCGACGCGGAGCAAAAATAGTAATTCTTTGAAATAAGGCTTCTGATACATATCCCTATTGGATTCGAGTTCGGAATTCTCGAATACAGCGAATGATCTCCTACATAATCGCTTCAGCAACTCAGCGCTAAATTTTCTGGAATATTTTTTTGTTGCCTGTAAAATGACATCTAAAGAACAATTCGGTAGCCATTTTAGCGCTTTATCAACATCTCTTAGTTCGTAATAATTGTAGAATTCATCTACTCGCTTTTCATTTCTCAAATACAATCTTATATGCAGAAGTAGCTTACAGATAGCTTTATTCTGCATATGCAGGAACAGTTCCGAATGTAGATACTCTGGATTTATTATATTAGAGTATTGATCATCTGTAATAAGCCACGTCGACTTTTTAATAGCCCGAGACACGTGTAACATATCATTAGACTTCAAAACCTCAATAATATAATCCACATTTTTACTTTTAGCAGCGATTTCTACTTTCAATAACTCATCGAGATCTGAACCGCCATATTCTTGTTTTATTTCGTGAAATCGCTTACCACTATTCAACACTTCGTCGACTTTCGAATTGAACTTTTTGTGCGCTTCCCCGAGACTGTTTACTTCTCCTATGAACGGAGCCATTTTTAATCTGGAATCAATTATTTATATTTTTGTTATCCACTACAAACTTAGGTTACCTAAATATTGACTGACGCAACACCTATTAGGTATCAAAAATAACTAATGACTCAACCTAGCCATTTTAGTTGGAACAAATAAAAAAAGCAGAATATAAATACTTACAAACAATCCTTTAATAACTTCAAAACATATGACAACCACTTATGTATCACAGACGTATCTAATTATTGAATCTTTAGTTATCTATTAAATGCAAAACTCCACCCACATAGAGTGAACATGGAATTAGTGTCCAAAATCAATGTTGTACAAAGCGACCTTGATAACGCGTGTTTTCAAGGTTAAAAACATTAAGCCGGTCAGTAGAAGAACTCAAATACGTTTTAAACAGCAATATTTAATTTAAACCACTCTTTAATATATTTACTAAATTGTTTTAACTAAAAAAAACAAAATTTTAATACAATCACGTAGATACAAACATAATTCATGTGGTAAAAATTCGTTAAATTGGAAGTGACTTATTGGCGCCAAAATAGAGACCAAATATTTTAGGCTCATATCATATCTATTTAAGTGAACAAATAAAACAAATATGAAAATTTCAACATTTAATAAAAAACATCTCATCTCTGGAAGCCTAGTAAATAACGTCAATATATACCAGCCTAGTAAATTACCCCAATTCTTTACATTCATATAAAATTTATTACACTTACTGTACATAAATAAAAAAAAACAAGACAAATTCGTGCATAAAATAAATAAGTTTATATATAACAATAACAATCATTTGTTTGCTGTATGTTTACTAGTCTTCCCAGAGAACATATCAAGGAATAGACCACTAAAAACTAAAATGGCTCCGATCCACTGCCTCGACAGCAATACATTGCCAAATACAACCACAGACGCTAGCACGGTGAAGAACTTCCTTGTGGTTGTCACCACAGAACACGGTAACGGCCCAAATTCCGACACCATGAAAAATATAAATAACTGTCCGAGAGCTCCCATCAGAGCTAATGCTGCCAGGTGACCCAGCACCTCAGGGTACTTCCCGACAAATGTTCCAAACGTATACAGCTCTCCACTCAACAAAACTCCAGCAGCTAATAAAATTGACGACCATTTATTAGTATTATACATCATTGAATAAGCAGAAGGCGAACACTCGCTTTTTATTCTCTCCTGAACGGCTCCAGTGAGACCGTCCATGGTAAGAGATAGAATCAACAACAATTCCCCGACACTAAAACCGCTCGAGTCATCACTTTTGCTACCTTGATCTTTATACATAAACAATATAACACCAATAACGATTAAGAATATAAAAACGTATTTTTTCAACGGATACACCTTCCTTCCTAATATTACCCCTAGTATCATCACGGGAATTGGTTTTGCGGCTTTCCCGACCACTTGTGTCGGATAGTTGATCCACTGCAGAGCCATATTCGAGCTCACCATACCTAAAAGGTAAGTCAGAGCTGACGAGAAGTAGTACAACGTCCTAGTTTTATCAGGCGTGTGAGTCCGTAATATCAACAATATTTGAGCAAAGGCATAGTTCACTACACATTGCACCAAAACTAAGGAAAGAGTGCATGTAAACTTTTCGTTATCGCCGTAAGTTCCACGTGTAATTTTCTCCTGTAACATTCCATATATGAAATAACATACAAATATCCCGCCAGCATATAATAAGAACTTTAATTCACTCTTTGCTTTCACCATTATAATTTTTTAAGTTCGTCTGTTATCACTCAAACGTAAACACGTATGTATTTGTGTAAAGTTGTATTATAATGTTAGCATTTTTGTACAAGTTTCTTGTGAAAATAGTTATTCTTTCGTTGTGTTTAATTCAAAATGTGACACGTATTCTGCTTAATTAATAATTTTATAAAAATATCACAAAATACAAACTCGTGTACAATTCTGTTCTTCGAACTAATCCACCAATCGCAATCGTTGACGTGCCGTTTACGATTTTTTTTCAATTGAGGCCGTGAATTCAATCTTTGATATTCCTTTAAAATATTTTAAAATTAATTCAATGATTATCACTTACATAATAATAAATTTTAGTGGTCTTATTACAATTTATTTTTAAGTGTACTAAATCTATACATTACATATATTCTACAAGCATACACAACAAACGTTATGCTTAAATACCTGCTTCTTTTGAATGTTGTAAATGCAATGTCTATCACTAACTTTATGGTTTCTGTCTCTGGCTAATGGCGTCCTCTCGGCGGTACATGCGTGTACGGCTGACTTAATAAAAGAAGATAAGAATTACACGTTTTATTCGACCGCGTGTACTTTGTAAAACGAATATCTTTATTACAAGTTATGGGCCCAGACAAACGCATCAGATAGAGTTTAGAGAAAGCGCGGGACAGGATAACCGGCAAGGTGGAGGACAGGAGTGTAATAATCATAAACGACAATAACTGGAAGATCTGGAAATTCTAGACTGAAATTGTGCTTAAATCGAGAGGTCTGTATGATGCTATAGTTACATCAAAGAGAGAGAGAGAAATGGAGTAACCTCAATAGGAAGGCGCAACGGGTCATCGTGACGAGGGTGAATGAAAATGTATTGGCATAGCTAATATCGTGCAAGACAGCACGTGATATGTCGGAGAAGCTGTATAAATAAAAGCTGTGTATACCTAATTCAACAAAAATTTTATAATTTGAAGTACATACAAGGCTCTGATGGCAAAGTTTATGTGAGTAGAAGGGTACGGGTTCGATCTTTGTGGGCAACAATTTAATTTTTGTACATACCTTTAAAACACGTAATTCCATGCCAGATAGACAGATTTTCACGTTAGAAGGCCATACATATCCTAAAAAGTGGAAAAAAATTAGAAAAACATTCACATACCGTTGCATAGTTTTGTGCATTTTGCTATACGTTCCGTCTAGTTTTATACGATTATTTCGGCACGAATCACTGTAACGAACCTTAATAAACTATTTTTGCATCACCATTTCTCATAATTCACAAAATAACACCCTCATAAACTTATTACCAAACTTAAATAGAGCTAACTCTAACCTAACCTAACCTTTTCGTTATTCGTACAGTCTAGGGGTCTTCAGCCAAGCCTTCTAACCTCCAGCGAAATTTATACAGCAGAGCTTAATATTGGCTCAATTGAAACATAAAAAACAACAAAAAGCGGCGCCGCTTTTTGTTGTTTTTTATGTTTCA